>CM059303.1:11300846-11566776 GCA_030340665.1 Neosalanx taihuensis | reverse complement strand
ATCCCCGGCAGACGAACACCAACCAGACAGTGACGGCCCCCCGCTGCGGCCCCTCACACACGGGCGTGCGTCCGAGGCCTGGTCGGTTCTGCCCAGGCTCCGCTGGTTGCCACAGCTGGTACACTCCGCACTCGTAACAAAGGGCAACTGACCTTGACAAGCGGAGCTCCGCTGGCTGCCGTAGCAACGGCAGGATCCCGCCGTGCACACGCACCTGCCAAAGCGTTGAGTTCACCGACCGGCTTAACCCCAACACGCCTCCACCGACCCGGAGCTAAACCTCACGGTGGGATTTTTTTTATTCTTCCTTCCGCTGGTGAAGAGAGAAACGCAGAGAGGGAAGGAGGGGAGGGGGGAGGGGTGGGGGTGGGGTGGCGGTAGGGGGGGTCTCTTTTTCGTCCGCGACCCTCCCCCTGGCCTTTGTTTGTCGTAAAGCTGACCCTCCTATTTAATTAATTAAAATTAGCATCCTGTCCCCTTAGCATTGACTTGTTACGTCAGTAACGATCATCTTTGGTATCAGCGGGCCCTGAGGTCGCCGGCCTTAACGAGGCCCAAGATCCTAATTAGGCTTTGAACGGGGGGGGGGAGGGGAGGAGAAGGGGGGAGGAAGGGCAGGGGGGGTGTGGGGGTCAAGAGGGAGTGGGGGGGGGGGCAGCGTGGGCCCTGCTGGGCCGAGAGAATCCCCGGGGGGACTCGGATATTTATACACCCAGCACCTAGCTACAGAGGATGGGGGAGAGGAGGGTGGCAGCCCCCGTCTGGTCCTTCTTTCTCTCTGTCTCTCTATCTCTCTCTCTCTCTCTCTCTCTCTCTCTCTCTCTCTCCCTCTTTCTTAGGCCCATCTTTGCCAGCCATCTGGACAAAGAGACCCCATAAAGGCCAGCATGTGTCCAAGTCAATAATGTATATTCATTTTTAATGATTTTTTTGTAAACCAAGACAGAATTCACCGCAGCTCAACATTTTAACCGAGAAACAAAGCAGCGTTTTTAATTGACGATTCAATCCATGTAGAGTGAACCCTCGTTTTTCACGGGGGTTACGTTCCCAAAAAAAACTGATAAATTAGTAAAGTAGAAACCTTTATTTTTGTACAATTAATATACAATTAAATACTCTATTATATATTAAAACCAAAGAACAAACCCTTTTTACAGGCCAAAGCATTTGTTTAACAAATAAAAGTACTGTATCCTGTAAACTGCAACTTTATTGATGCACAGGTTTGTGTTGGAGAGACTGTTTAGCCAATCAGAATGCAGAACACGATGCACGATGCAAATCCATGAAGTAGCGAAACCGTGAAAAGTGAACCGTGATATAGCGAGGGTTCGCTGTACATCAGGTTTGGGTCTATCCCTTCAACCCCTGTTCCCAGCATGCATCTGCACCCGCCGCAACGCTGGTGTCATTTTCAGGCCTGGCTGTCCTCGATCAGGCCTTGTGACCATTACTGAGGCTAAATAAAGGGCTTATCTATCTATCTATCTATCTATCTATCTATCTATCTATCTAAGGTATGTCATCTTGTCTTTGGAGACGTTGGTGGAAACTCCTTTTGTGGCGAACTGCTTTCCTGGGTGGGCAGGACCAGTCGGTGGCCAGGCTGGTACTGACAGCGTCTGGAGCTACTCAAGCAGACAGGATGTGGGCACCGTGGTGGCAGCAGGCCCTGGATAGACGCATGTCAGTAAGATGGGGGGGGGTGGGGGTGGGGGGGGTGATGCAGGGAGACGCACACACACGGAGGGAGACGCTAAAACTATGTGAAGGTCCACAGCGTAGGCGGTGTTGCGCACGCATGTGTGT
Organism: Neosalanx taihuensis; assembly: GCA_030340665.1. Taxonomy (NCBI): domain Eukaryota; kingdom Metazoa; phylum Chordata; class Actinopteri; order Osmeriformes; family Salangidae; genus Neosalanx; species Neosalanx taihuensis. The sequence continues at coordinate 11,564,964 of CM059303.1, read as the reverse complement.
GTTGTCTGTTTGTTTGTGCGGTTGCCTGTAAGCGTGCGGTTGTGTGTGTGTGTGTGTGTGTCTCTGTGGGTTTCTGTGTAACTGTGTGTTCATAGGTAGGTCTGAACATGGAAGTGTGGTTGTGTGTGTGTAGGTGTGTGTGTGTGTGTGTTGACCTGACAGCATCATTGCAGCCAGCGCGCTCAGACGTCTGACTAACTGGGTGAGTCAGTCAGACGAGAGGCAGCAATGATAGCAGCAGAGCTGTGAAGCTCCACCATCCCCACGTTTAGAAGCAGGTGCACACACACACACGCATGCACACACACTTACACAGATACTCGTGGATCCAGAGGCAAGAGCTTCACCACGCTGTTGCGTGACCTTTTGAGCATCTTGTTCGCCCTTTTCCTCTTTAGTCTTTCCGTTTCCTCATTTCTCCCTCCCTCTCTTTCTCCCTCCCTCTCTTTCTCCCTCCCTCTCTTCTCTCTCTCTTTCTCCCTCCCTCTCTTTCTCCCTCCCTCTCTTTCTCCCTCCCTCTCTTCTCTCTCTCTTTCTCCCTCTCTCTCTCTCTCGTTTGTTTTTTTGCTTAATCGTGTACAGTACGTGTCAGCCTTGTATTTCTAGAACGATCACTTTCTCCGTGACTCTTCTGTCCTTCAGCCAACTAGCAGGTTTCTGATGTTTCACATAAGCGCCAAGCAAGGACAAAACAAACACTTTAACTTTGGTTTGAAACGCTGCTTACTTGGGTTAATCTTCACTTGCATCATGGTAATCATACCACAACGTTTGATTTTGTGGAAGAAATTAGATTTCCTGTGTACTTATATGAATCACTACTGAACACACCTTCTATGAAGACTGTTGTAACGTCATTACCGCCTGACTGTCACTATCTATGTTTACATTCTTATGCCCTATAAAAGAATGCTCTCTTGCCTTTGTCCGGGAGAGAGCCATGATTGAGACCTAAGCTTTGTACTGTCTTCATTTTGTTGCCAGAGGTCTGGTCATTTCTCTCCCAATCTGCAGGTTGTTAAATACTTATTTAATCCAGAACTCAACTGAACTGTCACTCCGTTTATGAAGAGACGGACAAAACACTTTCTTCAACAATTTGCAGATACTTGTGCCAACACGATTTAAAAAACCTGGCACCGTATTTTCGTGCTCCTCAGTAAAAGTAGCGGAGCATATTATGGGATGTGGGGTGAGAGGTTGCCAGGCAGGGAGCCAGATTCCTGTCAGAAAGGGGGAGGGGGGCAGGCATCACCCAGAGTGTGAGAGAGAGGACTGGGACCACATGCCTCGATTAAACGTGTCAAAAAAATGGGGTGCTTTCTCCAAGCCATGTCTCTGTCATGTAGTCATGGCAGCAGCGCCGTGCTGATGAGCAGCGATGTACAGGACGGATTGTTCTGGAACAGATTTTACAGTTGGGAACAAATTGGAATAATCTTACTGTAAACCATTTCTCCTCGTACCCTCCTCCCCCTTCCTAAAAGTGGGTTCATCATTTGATAGTAAAACCCCAAAAAACATGAAATGAAAGAAAACTCAGAGACTGAAAAAGAAAAGAGACATTAATACATTTTCAGCAACAAGAGATGATTTATGAGAGAGCCAGTCCATTAGGAACTGCTGCTGCTGTTAGGATGACATGCTTGTGTGTTGGATAAAAGCGTCTGCTAAATGAATAAATGTGTGTGTGTGTGTGTGTGAGTGAACGACAGTGGTGTTCCTGCAGGTGCCCGCCCGCCTGTGCGTGTGTTCACGCGCGCGCGTGTTCCGGAACGCGTCGCCCGGCACGGCGGCGAGGAGGACAGCGACAGCCGCCCTGTTTTCGCCGGCCAGCCTTCTCAACATAAGCGCTCTAATTGCTCAGAAACGTTCCGAGCCAACGATGATCGCACTCGACGCGGGCTGACATTACGGTGACACTGTGACGCCTCACGCGCCCCCTCCTGCCCCCCCCCCCCCCCCCCCCACACCAAACCACACCTCTCCGATGTGGTGCCATCCCTGTTGACCGGAGCCCCCGGTGACCGCCCTGTGCCCTCTGCCTGTGGAAGCTGTCGGGTTCGGCGACGTCCCAAAGTTCAATCTTGTCATACGTCGGCATCGCTTTCTGCCACCCCCCATCCATCAGACGAGCTGTTTGTGAACCATGATGTCTGTGCCCCGTGCCACCCTCCCCCTCGCCCCCCCCCCCCTCCCCCGCCATCCCTCACCCCTCAGCTCTCCTCCGCCCCCTCCCCCTGTCTCCCTGCCCCCTCTGCTCTCTCCGCTGGGACTACAGCATTGTAGTCTGGTGTGTTTAAGGCTTTTTTAAGGGGCTTGGTGTGTGTGTGTGTGTGTGTGTGTGTGTGTGTGTGGGGGGGGTTGCGTGTGGGATCTGCTGATCTGTGCCTGAGCTCTGTGATGACATGGTGCTTTACTCCGGGTTCTCGTGTGCTTATGTGAACCTGCTTGGGTGAAATCGTTTGTGAATGTGGGCGAGAGGGTGTGGGACCTGTGCGTATTTGTAAATGTTCGGGTTTGTGTGTGTGTGTGTGTGGATGTATGTGGAAGGTGTGTGTGTGTGTGGATGTGTGTGCGCTAGCGTATGAATCTGTATCGGTCCCTGCGGGCAGGGATATGTCACCCCTTTGTCTCGTCAGTGTTAATAGGAGCGCGGCCAGCCAGGCGTGTAGCTGTGACAGATCAGCTCCCTCCCTCCCTCCCTCCCTCCCTCCCTCCCTCCCTCCCTCCCTCCCTCCCTCCCTCCCTGGTCCCTCCCCCCCCCCCCCTCCCTCCCCCCCCAGCCCAGCTCTCTAATATCCCTGCCCAACCAGGCATCACCCCTGGCCTACGTGATCTTAATTTAATTCCAGGTCAGAACCTGACTGTCTTAAGCAATCGCACGGGCCTGTGAAGCAGCTCCATGTGGCCAGCGGCCCCTGCCAGGGTGCTGGGGAACAGCGGCAGTGATGGCTGGGCTAACGAGGCACCTTTCGGTGGTGTTAGTCAGCGCTAGGAGCCTGGGTGTCACTGGAAAGTCGTCCCCACTGGGGGACAAATATTATTATTATCTTAGTTTCCTCTGCATGTCCCACAGGGGTCAAGTCTTCCATGCTGCTTTGCGCGAGCGAGACAGATCCACGGGGTCAGGGGTGATGTGGGTCATAGGTTACGTGGTTACAGGTGGGGTGTCCTGGCTGTGCTGACACTCTGTCTCACCAACACTCCTCTGCTTTGACCTTTTCCACCATTACTCTGCGCCCCCCCCCCCCCCCCCCCCCCCCCCACACACACACACACACACACCTTCAGCTGGCAGTCTCCACTGAGGTCGCAGCCGCAGCCGGCTTCTCGCTAACCCTGCTCTCACCACAGACATAGCACTGTACCATCACGCTACGAAGTGATACGACAACAAAAAAAGAAAATAGAAAACATTTCAGAAAAAAAACGACAAAATCAGAAAGGTTTTTGGACAATTTTGAAAGTACTGTTTGACTATTTGAAAGGCGACTTGTGTGTTAAAGTTAGCCAAGTATACGTGAGTAGAAAGGTTTTGTCCCACACAGTCTCCAGCAGACAGCCACAGACCGTGCCTGCCTACAGCTCAGTGTTATCGGTGAGCCCACAGATCTTCGTCTGGTTTGACTGAAGGTGACTCAGTGACTCAGTGGCTGTTTCCAGACCAGCGACAAGCCTCCAACCTTCTGTGGTAACAGGGTGGAAGATGCTGACACACTTGGTTCTGTTGTGTCGTATGTTACAGTAAACATCTTTAAATAAATACTATTAACACATCTGAAACGCAAGTTTCAGGTGTAAAGTGTATAGCTTTTTAGGTGAAACTTAGGCGCTGATGTTATTATACAGGCGGGATAAATTACTCTTGCGCCCGGCGCAATGTGGAAAAGGGTCTGAAGTGGGTAAATTAGTCATTAGTGTGGTTAAGCAACGTGCAATAAACCAATCGGAGCGTCAGATCATGTTCCCTTTAAAAGCACGAGCGCTTGTTCCATGACAGGTTGCTATTTGAATGCTGCAATTTGAATAACGCGCTGCTGATTTTAACCACCTTTTTCCTGGTCAGTAGCGGAAAGGTTTTATGAAACCGCTAAATAGAACCAGGGAACGTTTGCGCCGGATAGCGACTTCTTTTTTCGCCTAACCGCCCCCCGGAGCGCAAGTTCATTCCCTCATTGATCGACGTGCGTCTGTGGATGGAAAAATCCGCTGTGCGTCCGGTGCAAAATAGGAATGATACATGCGTCGGTGTACAAGGTCAATTACACTGGGTGCAAGATAGGGCCCACTTTGTTAAATACGACCCAATAGAAATAACAGCATCCAGATGTTGACACTGAATAGAGACTTTATGCCAGTGTGCAAGTGTGTGTGTGGGTGTACGGAGGTTGTGTATTTGTGTGGGTGTTGAAGTGTGTGGGGTTACATGTGGGTAGATGTGTGTTTTGGTATGTGCGGGTGTCTATATGTGTGTGTGTAAACATGCAACCGCGTTTGTGTGTGTTGTTGGGGTTGTACCAGAGGGGTTGCCAGGGTGCAGGTCTGTCAGTGGGGGGGCCTGATCAGCCGCAGCCATGGTGACGGTGGCGGTTGTGGTTTTGGGGGATGCGTGATGTGTTGTGACAGCGGGGGGAGCGAGCGCTGGCGGGGGCTGACCGTGTGTCACCATATTGCCGGGCTCCCTGGGGAAGGAGGGGGGGATCGGAGCATCAGCCGAGCCAGGAAGTGCTAATAGGCGCAACACGTCTTGCTTTCGCACATTAGGGGCGAGCGAAGGGTGACAGATCGGATCGGAGCTGTGATACTGCCGAGTGTAAAAAAGGGCCGGGCCACCCGCTTGCCGCGCGGCGCCGGCTAATGATGAGAACCGCCGAGCGCGGGCTCCGCCAATCGCAGGGCGCGGACGCGTTCGCGGGAAGGGAAGCGTCCCTCGTGCCTCCGTTGTCGCGGCGATGGCGGGCCTCGCTTGTTGGGTCACTCTACATACTGCTTCTGACAATAAAGTTACAACTGTTAATACCGGGCTAACACCCTGAAAAGAAGGTGTTTGTATCGTCACCATAACAACTGAGGTCAAGTAGCTTCCCTGCCCCAGGGGGTAACAAGGCTAGCGAGAGATCTGCTGGTTCAAGACAAAACTGCTGTAACTACTGACAGCTACAGTGCTTTAGCCAAGCCCATGGGCGTCGTTAGCCCTGTTTTAGGGGGGCTTCAGGCCCCCTAAAATGTTCTTCAGCCCCCCTAAATAATTATTGGGATTATTATCGGGCTGCCGAAGAAATACGATAATTAATAAGAATATTTTGTTATCGGTCACTTGAACGTCAGTTTGAAAACGGATGTCTTTGGGAATCGCTGGCTAGCTTGCATCGGACTACAGCGACTACCCCCCCCCCCCCCCCCCCCCCCCCCCCCCCCCCCGTCGACAGAAAATGCCAGGGGCTAAGCCCCCCCTTTCTTTAAATCCTAGAAACGTCCCTGGCCAAGCCTAAGAATACCGGCCAACACTGTTAACTTTTCATTTAAATACTATTCATCGTCTCTATTCAATCATCTTTCTCAGTCTGAATTTGGTGTTCTGTGTCAGTATGGTAGGACGGTTGGAATCAGAATAGTCTGATGGCGTCGTTAGATTTGTCAGTGTAAAACTGCACCACACCAAACCTTCAAAAAAAAATGTATATAGATCATACCAATGTTCACTTTATGCATGGGAACTGTGAAGAGGCTAAATGTTTTGTTTAAAAGAATTAACAGATGCTGTAAATCTATTGCAGTGGGATGTAGCTTTACAGAGATTCTGAGTTAAATATTTCATGCTTAAATCCTCAGAATGACAAACATTGCACTGGGGCCTAATGCAAAATTAGAAAATGTACATGAAAATGAGATGAATGATTAATGAGGAGAGAGCAGCTTCACCTCTCTGTCAACCGTGCTCGCTCACCCGAGCTAAGAAGAGGCTGGATCTCTGAGGTCCTGACGAGGTCAGGTGGACCAGGGTCTCAACCTGCTGCGCACACACACACACACACATACAGGCGCACACAGATACACACACACACACACACATACACATTGCATTTACATTTATTCATTTACCAGACATTTTATCCAAAGCAACTTACAAGAGAGAGCTTTACAAAAGAGCTTCAGTTACCGAGCATAGCAACTTGATAGACCCCAACATAGCAGGCATCTAGATTACAAAACATACATCATGAGAACCAATAAGTGCCTAGGGAAGAAGAACACACACACACACACACAGGCACAGGTACACACACGCACATGCTCACACACACTTTCTCATCCTTCATTCCAGCTGTTGTTTCCGAACAGCGAAACCCAACCAGCAAATGCAACTGTCTTCACTGTGAAACCCACATTCCTGCCCTGCCGCTGGGATGGAGCTCTCTGTCCTGCTCCCCCACCCCCCCCAGCCCCGCCCAGCTCCACCACTCTGCCAGCCCTGGGCCATGCTGTGCCTGTTGAACCACAGTTGTGTAAGAGAGAGCCTGGCCTGCAATCAATAGAGGAGAGTTACACAGGTCAGGAGTTCAAACGCAGGTCACAGTTCCACTGTGGCGTTCCCCACACCTCGACCAGAAGCACACGAGGGGGGAGGAGGGTGAGGGGGGGGGAGCACCAGAAATATGCAAAGACCATGTTCTGGCACGGCCAATAAACTTCAGTAGGTTTTAATAGATCTTTTGGAAGTCCATCGCATACATAACATCAGCGGACAACATTTGTAAAGTAAAATTAGATGGTGAGAAATGGAATTGATGATCTGGAACTGGATAATCAGATGATATTACAATGATTAAACGTAAATAATCATAGCCTGATTATCAAGATCATTCCAGCCGCACTTGCATGACTCCCTTTGTTGATTTTATACCATCATGCTCCCAGGACCCACAACTGTGTATTGAATTATTCCTCTGACAAAGATAGTAATCCATTGTGTAACTGAATGAATCCAAACAGCTTGTCAGTGTTGCTAGTATGTGGTGCTCTCAGTGGGCAGGTCAATAGACTGTGGCAGAAGATGGACTGGATGCTGGCCTCATTGTGTGGTTGTGGTTCAGACGGTCTGGTTGGCCACCTAGTGGACTGACTCGAAGCTTCTTTGCTGATTTCACGTGTGTGAAAACAGGATGACAACCTTTGGACATAATCAATAGCCTAACTGTCAGACAATAAGATAATAAGTTGCTAATATAAATAACTTTTCTGTAAAATATGATGCCAGTATATGACAGTGAACTGTCATTACTTGGAACATTGTTTCCATGGTTTCTGTTGAGCTCAGCAGAAATGGTCCCAGCCGTCCTGTCGAAGTTCCTCTGCAGCTGCCAGCAGAATGATGGATGTGGTTGGTTCTGGTGTGATGGAGTCTGAAGGAGATCTAACCAGCTCAGCTTCTCTAAAGCCCCATCCTTTAACAGGGTTAAAGATACCTCAGATATAAGCGTGTGATAGAAATCATAGACATAGACTTTGATAGGATGTATAGAAACATCATGCAACATCATGTAGCTACAGTGTATTTACTGTCATGTACTGTTTGTTTTGTTGACAAGCAACCTAAAGTTGTCATCCAAAAGGTCTCTGAAGAGAGACAGTTGGATAAAAATGTATTCGTAGATATAGATAAAATATTGATGTGATGCAGGTAACTTTACACACACAAAATGAAGGACTCACACACCTCCACTCCCTTTCATGACTGTTGGCGTATAGTCAGTGTGTAAATTCTTTGATCTTACGACAGTTTAAGGTAGTGAACTTTTGAACCACAAGACAAACATTCACAGGTTTTTACTCTCGAGCAAAATACTTTTTTTCCGCACCTTTTTCTTTTAGCACGTTGTTGTTCAAAAGAAACAGTTTTTAAAGCTCGCACCCTCATAACCACAGTTCTTTTGGAGTACAGACAGTATATATTTGTGAACTTAGATTACTGGCATGACTTGTGAAAATATGATTTCAGAGCTAAAGCATCGAGCAGTAAACTGCATTGTAACTTTTATATTTATGATAATACAGAATTATTAACCGATACAGGCTAACAAAAGTATTAAGGACAATTTAGTGCCAACTTTCAGAATTTTCCTGTGTGAGGTATTTATGTATGGAGTCAAACAATTATGCAAACTCAATATCTGTAAAACAATTGTTACAAAATGATTTCAGTATTAAAAATACTAATAGTTTATTGTCAATCGTTTTGGATTGCAATTATTGCAGTGTAAAATCGTGTCCTCTATGAATTGAACGTGGAAAAATAACTACACTAAAAACTGCAGGGAAAGTAGTACTGCCATATATAACTATATTTGTGTGTATGTATATATGTGCTTTAGAACAATCTGTTGGTCCCCATATGGTGACTTTCCAGTGTTGTTTGTTGTATCTCTTGCTTTATGGTCACAATTGTTGTGTTATGCATTTATAGTTCTTCCCTTGGCACTTATTGGTTCTCATGATGTATGATTCACGATCTAAAAAACCGACTGTGTTCGGGGTCTATCACGTTGCTATGCTCAATGACTGATGCTCTTTGTAAAAGCTCTCTCTTGTAAGTCGCTTTGGATAAAAGCGTCTGCTAAATGAATAAATGTAAATGTAAATATATATACTGTATATATATAATATATGTATATACACATATGTGTGTTGCATGTGAGCACAACCTAACGCTAGCATTTTGTTGATGGGATGTGTGGTACCATGCCTTGGTGTGCCTTGGAACTTTTATGCTTAGCTATGCGTGTTTGTGGGTTTGTTCTGTATGAGGACCGGATGGGTGGGTTGTTTGAGTATGTGAGTTCCTGAGGTATGGTTCGAGGTTAGCGGCAGAGAACTCACGCTGGAGGAAGTGAGGTTTGGGGAGCGGAGGGGGAAGTTCTGCAGAAATGACATTGTGTAGTGTGGAGGATAAACAACTAATGACATACTCATGACACTAGTATATCCATGACTAATATCCTGCAACCCATTTCCTCCATTTTCTTTGTAAAGACTACACCTTGCATGTTTTTTTTGTCAACAATTACAGTATCCTTCAACCAAATCATTTACACTGAGGCCTGACATGGCAATATCGCCAACCAGGGCCGACTTTGTGGAGGAGTTGGACATAATCCTCAGGATCCTCTCGTATGATGGAACACTGCCATCAACTTCCTGTCCCTTCTGTCCTCCTTCGACCTGACGCTGCTGGACGCACCAGTGACCCTCAGGGCAGGAAAACAGCTCCACCTCATCCTGACGTAACTGTATCGCAGACCTAACATCTGTAACCCCACTACATTTTTCCGATCTCTTCTTTATCCAATTCTCTGTCTCTCTCTCTAACTCCTCCTACCTCCCCTCCCCTCATAACTTTCCGCTGCCACCTCCGCTCCCTATCCCCCTCCCATTTCTCCTCCATCGTAACAACCTCCCTCCCGCTGACGATTTCAGGTCCCACCCACCCACACTTCCTCCGTTATCCACATTACCTGCTTCACTGGACACTGTGTCCCCTACCAACCAGGCCTGCATGAGCCTCTCCCTCCTGTCCAGAGAAATATCACTGTGAACATTTCTGAACCAAACAATCCCTTAGGTCAGGGGTCACCAATCCTGGTCCTCGAGGGCCGCTGTCCTGACAGTTTTCGATGTATCTCTCAGCACACCCTAATGAAGGGTCGTTATCAAGCTCTGTGGAAGCCTCATAATGACTGTTTATTTGAATATTTGTTTGGATTGGCTGTTGTTGACCTGGTAATAAACACGGTCAGATGTCGGGGGATGATGAAACCGAGAGAAAGGTGATCCACAACTCATGCCTGCTGTCGCTTCAGTTGTTGCTAAACGCATTTCAATGTTTGTCTGAGCTTCAAGGGTGGAGAATTAGTAGAACCAAGGTGGATATGATGGTTGAGGTGATGTAGGTGAGAAACTGTGAAAGATACTGGCCAGAGAGAACTTCCTCTAATGACAGACAACAAATAAAAACGTCCGTTAGCTCAGTGCAAGTTTCAGTTGTATTTTTTATTTTTGTTTTATATGAATATTTACAGAAACCAACAACAGCAGAATGGCACGTTCTATACAACTGTGTCCTTAAAGGCCAGAAGTGCTTTTTCCAAATCCCCTTGGTTGTTACTCGAATATCATTTTTCTGTAGACCGAGGAGCCACATTGACAAAGTTACTTGATGTTATACCCGAGTTACTTGGTGTAAGAACTAAGGATGGTGCTGTTATCACAAATCACCGAACGAGTAGAAATCGACAAGACGCGTGTAGCTCGCGTCTGTGTGTAAGTACGCCATTCGTTTTTTTGATCGTGTATAAAAAAAGACAAGAAAATCTAAATCAAACACCGTAATAAACGCACTTCAAATGACTCCTGAGTCTGCATGTGGCCAGAACACGGACAACCTACTGGATTGTATATTCAGATCAGTCTGTGTAGCGCAGAGCTTCTTGAGAACCTGCTAAGCGCTTCTGCTGTAGCTCCGCCCACCGCTCAATAACTTTTTTTTTTTATTTTCTTCTTTTTTTTTACCGCTCAGTAACCTCTTCAACACTTCCTAATCGACATGACCTCACCCAGGCCTCTCTCTCTTCATGTGTGTGTGAATGTGAAATGAGGAATCGGTGTGTAATAATCACGAGAGACGTGTTTCATGTTGAATCGCGTAGTCTTTGGTCGTGAACAGGTTTGTGACTGCTCGTCCGTGAAAAGTTAGCAAAAGATGAGCAGACCAAACATTAGTGAAGTCTTATAGCGTGGGTAAGGTCTCTATTTATCACAGCATGTTAGAGTTAAAGGGGGGTAGGGGTGTGTAGCAAACCATTACCAAAACGTTTTTGTACAGTAATTCAAGTGCTCAAATCTTTGACCTTCTGTGCTATGGTACTTTCCTTCTTTGGTACTTTACAAAGTAGGCCAGTATAGTATTTAACGCTTAATAACACCTTATAGAAGGATCTTAGTGTTTAAATTAAGATCAACCAATTTGATATTAATACCAACAGGTTGGGTAGTAAGGTAAATGCAGGCTAATATTGATCGTGTATACATGGCAAACATTTTGTTTTCCTTTGGGATCAGATAATATACAATATCCAAAGCAGATGTTCAAATGTACATTCTTCAGGACACACAGGTTATTAAGACGAACAGGCTTGAAAAGGAAAGTATGCACGGCACATTTACACAAAATGCAACACACAGACATACAATCTAGAATTCTGGGATTGTGATGTGGACGTGGTCAGCCCTGAAAAGGGTTCATTATAGAATTTATATTTATAGTCTTACATGTTCTGAAATCGACTGACGTATTGACTACCACATAAATGCACTGTAGGACATTGTGGATCATTTAAATACATTAACTCTGAATGTGAGTTGCAGGAATCACTGCGATCCATGCGTGAATGACGTGGAAGTGATTTATATGGATGTGAAATTCAGTATCATTCTGAATACATGATCACATATACATATACAGGGTGTTCATTTAGACAAATACCTGTTTTGATGCTTTTGGATCGAGGTGACTTGTAGAAAATGCTAGAGGGCCTTTTCTCTCAGGGCCTGGAGGTGCAGGGAGGACAGATCATGAGGAAGACTAGCTAACTGTTTTTCAACTTATCACGACACTATCTCACATAAACTCCCCCTGCTTTCCTGACAAATCCTACAATCAAATCCACTAAAGCAGTCAGCAATCTTGTCAAAGTGAAATATTAATAACTTAAGACATTATGTTTGTTTGTTTCTTTTGTTGCAAAAATTCCCAAAAATATATCGTAAAGATTTCTTTTTTTGCCTCATTTCATACAGAAATACAATAGAAATATTAAATTATACATGGGAAATCTATGAGAAAAGGACTAGGTATACTTAAAGGCCTGGCTTAACCTAAGGTGCTAAGATACTTATACATTTCCAAACCGCAAGCATGGAGAAGGTGGATATAGGCTTTCCTGTAACTGTCAGGTCAGTCCAACATGGATGGTCCCGCCCTGCAGGACATTCAGATTCATCAGCCAATCAGCTTGGTCTATTACAATCACAACGGCGAAAATCCTCTGAAACTGCTGTTTCCTAGCTATAGGAAGTCCCCCGAGCACTTTTCAAGGGAAAGGGGATGGATTCGTCAATTCGGGGGAGGGGTCAATCCAATTCATCAATAAGCAAAGCAGTCCAACGTGTATTGCACATGCCCCAAATACCGTTACATGGGTTAAAAAGACAAATTTGAAAACAGGCGGCTTTAAAGCTAACAGTAATGGTTAAGAGTGACATATCAAAATAGAAGTAAGGTGCCTAAAGTCTCCCTGATCTTTCCTCTGCAGGAACCGAAACCTCAAAAGCCTCGTTGGGGTGGTACTCACTTCAAGACCGCAACTTCTAAAACACACAAGGCACCCATCCAAGAAAAGACATCTCACGCTATTAAACACGCTCGTTAAAGACCGGGTTACAGACTGAGAGAGGGTGCAGCCGCGTTGCTGTGGCGATCAGATCTTGCTGTTCTCCAGGTGGGAGTCGATGTGCTTGATGAGGGCGTCGTCGGGGTAACCCACGGGAAAGATCAGCTGACACAGAGGGCAGCTCCTCATGTCACTCTCCTCCGTCTCCATCCACAGCTTGGATCGAACCGCAGAACGCACACACACACACACACACACACACACACACACACAAACACACACAAATACACACACACACACACACAGTTCAGTCAACTCAACAGGCAGAGTAGGCGGACTAACAGGCCATTGTGAATTGATGGAAGTAATCTACATATAAACAGATATTTGAACATGAGTGCTATGTTTGAGTATCCCTCTGTACATTGTGTGGGAATTTGTGTTATAATTTTGTTTTAAACTTTGTGTGTGTTGACAGAGATCCAGTGTGTGGGTTCTGATGGGTGGACTCACATTGATGGAGGGCCATGACTGGGCGTGGTCTGCGGGCAGGTAGCCCGCTGAGTGGCAGCTGAGGGTGTTGGGCCGCTGTGGGATAGGGAAGGCGGAGCAGGAGGCCGGGCCCCCCCTCATGGCGTTGGGCACGGCCACGTTAGGCACTCCCAGCGTCCGCGGGGGGCTGATGGGGTGCGGGCAGCTCCACTCCTCCTCGTCCTCCGACGACTGGGTCGGATGCGAGGCAGCTGCGGCCGAGGGCGGCTCAAAGTGAAGGTGGGACACCTCGGACAGCGGGAAGGGAAGCTCCCTGGAATGCCGGACATTCTCACCCATGCCCCCCTCTCCCCCTGAGCCCTGATGCCCAGACGGGGAGCCTCTGGGCTGGGCTCCTCCGTGAGGTGGTCCCCCGTGCTGGAACAGTCCGTGCTGCTTGGAGTACCCTCTGTCCCCGTAGGGGCGGGGCTTGGGCAGGGTGGACACGGGGTCCATGGAGAAGCGAGGGGGCCGCTGGTAGGCAGAGGGGTCGGCCACCTCCGAGTAACTACGGCGACCCTGGAAGCTGGCCCTCAGGTGATGGCTGGGGGGGCGGCTGGAGTAGGAGGCGGGGCCCTCGTTGACGTCCAGCAGGGGCGAGCGACGGTGCATGTCCGGGGAGAGGCGCTGCAGGACCGGGGAGCGCCTCTGGGAGAGCGGGGAGTGATGCGAGGGCGGAACGGGAGAGTGACGCTGGGGGATGGGGGAGTGACGCTGGTGGGGGGTGGGAGAGAGACGCGGAACTGAGGAGAGACACAGGATCACATTGTTAGATTCAACCTAAATCTATATGCGCACAAGAAAGGAGACAAAGGTCTAAAATATACTCATGAGGAGACCAGCAGAGATGTGCTTATGGCAATCCCAAATCTGATCTGGCCCACATCTCTCTGGTACCTCGTTTTATTACATCAGTTCACAAAGTATCAGTCTTCACACAATCATAGTGCATCAATCAGAATAAATGTCATTCAAGAATGTTCTCGTGGAAGCCTTGTTTGTTTTAGCCTAGTCTTCCTCAGGACACAACCCCAGTCCTGCAGATCATCAACCAAATGGTAATCTCCAGGTCAACTTCTGCAAGACAACTCAGGGCACATACAAAAGCTACAATTCTATGAAAGTTGTATAAGCAAATATAAGATAACTAAAATTATTCTAACACACATCAAACAGCTGGTTATAACAACAAAAACTTTCACAATACTTCATGAAAAACACGCGCTCTTTATGAAACGGATTGTTTTTCTCATTTTTTTCCCATTTTGATTTGGAAACACAGAGGCGTTATTGTCTTCCATCTTCAAAAGATGTAGAGGCTACATTCTGTACCCACAACAATGCTGAGCAGAGGTACAGTACATCTAGTCCTTCCTGTTTTGAAGGGATATTTATCCCTCGCTTGTAGAAAAAAAAGAAAGACAGAAAAAACACATTAAGCTTTTCGCTGCTCGATTTGAGCACGGAGTTTGTTCTCTGCCATCAAAGTGGAAGCGGTATTTTAGGGTCTGTGGTTTCAAAAGCAGAAGAAGGTAAAGGGAGGGGCCGGCAACAGTCGCTCTCTAAGTAGAGACGCTAAATAGATTTGCGTGTTCGCGGGATGCGCTCGTCTATTTGCCCCTGAAGGGAAGCGACACATTTAACATTAGAACGCGAGCACGGGGATATGTCAGCAGTTGGCTTGTGGTTCAGAAACGGCTCCGAGAGAAATCTATCGGACTGACTTCATGCAGAAAGAGAGGAAGGCCCTTGCAAGTTGTCAATGTTGATACAACTGCAACAAAATACGTGCAGAGAGCTTAACGTGTCTCGTGTGGCCTTCAGTCACGATCTAGCATGAGTTGAACTAACTGAATTTGGTAGACGCTTTAAACATTTTGATATGTAGAGTGAGTAGGAATGTAGGAATCATATGCAATGAAACTTCAATGTAACTGTGCCTAAATAACTGTAAACAGTGTTGGAGAAGATAGTTTTCTATTACCAAAAAGGATGGAGGTAAGAATGTGGGCGTCTGTCACCCGGGCGCTGCTAACCTGGGCCAGCCAGCTCCTGGGAGGCCTTCCTAAGGATGTCCTTCTGCTGTGAGCTCAGAGCCTGAAGACGTCCCAGCTCCTCGGTCAGCTCAGTGTAGGCCAGGGCCAAGTTCACCCTGGAGAGAAGACAAGCGCCACAATTCACTGCATGGGATGGTTTGAGCCACTCAAAAAGATGGCCAAAAAGAAAGGACTTTGATCCACAAGCTGATGAACTGGTGATGGAGCGTGAGTCTGTGAGCGAGCGAGACAGACAGACATGCAGAACGCTGACAGTGTTGATAAACATGAGTTTAGATCTGATAAAGAACAGTTTATCGGAACCAATTTCACTAAACTATTCTACCTTGACATGAAATTGACTCAGTTCATTCCACTGAACTGATGGTGTTTGATAATCAGAATCAGAATGGGGGTTTATTCGCTATGTAAGATTAACAAACATAGAATTCACTTTGGCGATTCATCTGACACTCGCTCATCATATGACGCCAGTCTGATCCTTTTCTAGGATGTTTTTCCCAGACAAAGATTACACCAGGTGTTGGAGTACAAATCATTCACAATAAATCATCAAAATGTAAGAGAAATATTGCTGAGCTGTTCATCTGTAGGTAACCATCAAATCCTGCGGTCCCTATGAACAAGTGGGGAGGTAGATGGTTGTGGTAGATGGGGTCAGTGTTGATCTCAAATTAGCTAAAGCAGGTCTTATTGAAGAGGATCAAGTCTACTGGAGGCAAGTTCTCTGACTTGAAGTTGACTCATCTCCTACTGTGATGGTAGCAGATTAAAACCTTCGACGTTTCTCTGTCAACTGTTCAAAAGACGACATCCAGCAGAAAAAAAGTCACCTGGTATCTTACACGTCAGCCCAATTTCAAAAATCTCTATACAGTGATTTACAAAAGAATTGAAATCTAGAGGTTTGTGAATGGACGAAAGGCAGACAAATGATCACATACTGAACATGTGGAAGCTAGTTTGCTGTAACAAAAAAGACCTATGCCACTCCAAGTAGACGGAACCAATTTGAAATCATAGATGATTTTCCATCAGTCATGGACAAAGAACAACTACTAGGTCTGGGGGACACAGAGTATTTTTCCTCAGCAACAATGATATTCTAACAAACATTCTTGCTGGTGCTATTCTGTTCTAAGTTCTAAGCATGAGCCCTTGAGGTCTATTGAGTCATCCCCCATCCTGTGATGATTCATACAATCAGTGGGCAATGTAAACCAATCATCCACCTCCAGAAACACTAACATATACATTTAGCAGACGCTCTTATCTAGAACGAATTACAGCAAGGACAAGGACATTCCCCCCTGAGTAGGCTGGTAGGGTGAACTGCCTTGCCCAAAGACACAACATCATCTTGGCACAGCCAGAGTTCGAACCAGGTACCTTCTACATTTACATTTAGTAGACACTCCTATCCAGAACGACTTACAGCAAGTACTGGGACATTCCCCTGTGAGGCAAGTAGGGTGAAGTGCCTTGCCCAAGGACACAACGTCATGTAGCCGCAGCCAGGAATCGAACTTGCAACCTTCCGATCGCTAGCCCAACGCCTTAAACGCTGAGCCACGTGACTCCCTTCTAATTACTATCCCGACCCCCTAACCGCTAAACCACATGACTTCTGCATATTAGCAGAACAGAGCATGTAGCACTACTTATAGAAGCACAGCAGAGGTCATTGGCAAGAAGCGCAGCCTGTCAAGCCATAATCACTGCTTTGGTTGTTTATCTTCTAATACTGAAAGTGGTACAACTCTCCACTCCCTCATTGTCCACCCGCTGTGTTTGCTCTTCAGTGGCGAAGTCTCTGAACGCTGCCCGGTGTTTTCAAATGATTGGCTGAATTTAAACGTTACTCCTTTTCAACACCTTGCTTCTCACGTATCTCAACTTTGCTCACGCATTTTGCCGGGTCTTTGAAGAGCACTTTTTGGTAACCAACACCTTGTGCTATGAATGGACACCTGTGGTTGTTGTGTGTGGTAAAGACCGGAAGAAATGCTCTAGTCCTTGATCAGTGTGTGTATGTGTGTGTGTGTGTGTGTGAGAGCACACATGCCTGTGTTTGTGTGGGAGGTAGAAAGATGATGAATGTGTATGGAGGGAGGGGGGGGGGGATTCGTGAGAAAGGATCTGTGTACTTGAGTGTGTGGGAGGTGAGGTGTGTGTGGGCCAGAGAATGTGCAGATGACCTCTGATAGGCCATTAGAGAGAACATACCACTAGAACGCTAGTGAGCTTCTAAACCACCGGCAGTTAAATCCTCAGCTGTGTACGCTGAATTATCTCTGCCACGGCTTCTTAGACCAATTATTTGAGCCAATTCGCAGCAGTCAAGCAGGTTCTAATTAAAACTGTGCTGCATATACAGTGCGTATGGGTATTCTATCAAGAAGGCTGTCGTGTTTTTTTCTCTGTGCAGAGTCTAGATCAGGGATGTCTATTTTAGCTAGAGGAAGGCTAGACTGGCTTGGTTATGTAGCAGCCCTTCTTAGGTGTTAAACGGTCTTAAGATGTTCCCGAAGGAAGTCGCACATCCTCAGGTCCCAGTGTTCTCACACCGACAACACGCACAAACGCACACCGTCTTGAAGTGTGACAGAAACACGTCAAACTGGCAAAAGACCCCCAAAAGAGGGTGGGAGCGACTGGTTCTACGGTTCACTCATGGTTACATAGAACGTTTTATCTTAGTTTCTTTGAAAATCTAAGAGAACTGCGCTGGATCTAACTTGTTCAGTAGGAATATAATTGCACAGACGTGTTTTAATGATGACTAGCGGAAACAGGACACCACAGAAGTATGTGTAAGGCTTTCTCTCATCAGTGGGAGTCTGTCTGTCTAATTCTGGGTTCACAGTAGGTGTGTATGCATTTCTGTTTGGCCATGTCTTTTCTTATAACCGCTCAAAGCTATTGTTAAGTGAGATACCTCAAGGTCAGTTCGTTCAGAAATTGGACGTACATACGAACACAAAGGGACTTTTCAAGAATCAAAGAGTACATTTGATAAACTGGGGTCCTGAAAGTTAAACAGGTTATTGCACAAGATATTGATTCATCAGTTGGAAGTTTGTAACATGGTGCTACAGGTTCTGTTGTTTTATGTTCAAAGTTGTTGGTTCACACTACATCTAAGGACTATAAACTGTCTCGTTTTGAATTTTATTTTTTTTTATTATTCAGTTTTATGCTGCAGTGAGTACCTTACACCTTCTTGTAAAATACCCCAAGAATAAAATAATACAAAATTAATATTTTTTTCCCCCTGCTCCTTTCTTCCATAATCAGTGCCCCATACCCAGTTCACTACATGCATGATATTATTGAATTTATAATGTGGTACTCACCCCTGGTACAGCCCAGTACAGCCATTCACAGTATTGGTAGATGCTGATTAAATATTTACAATTCACAGGAAGCAGTAATCTCTCAACTTCCTGTGGCCTGTACTACGAATCCAGATTTGGCGTTGCGGTAACTTCAGGTTGAACCCAGGGGTTCCTGTGCTGGGTTCAACCTGAAGTGACCTTGTTGACGCCATGCTGCAGGTTATTGGTTGCTCAGTCCTATCCAACCAGAACACACGTGACAATCCCTCCTGTTGTCAATTGGCCAATAGCCTCAGGGAATGAATGCCATCTAGTGGTGAAAGGGGTTCCATCCATATACACATGGAGTTCATCACTATGAGGTCACTCTAGGTCAGAGTGGGCAATCCTGGTCCTCGAGGGCTACCGTCCTGAAGGTTTTAGACGTTTCCCTGCTTCAGCACACCTGATTCAAAGGAACAGGTTGTTATTAAGCTCTGCGGAAGCCTGATCATTATAAATCAGTTGTGCTGGAGCAGGGAAAGATATAAAACCTTCAGGACAGTGGCCCTCGAGGACCAGGATTGCACACCCCTGCTCTAGGTCTTCCTTGATTCATCTGTGCTCACTTAGGTGTGGAGCCATGTTGCTGCTGCAATTAATATCGCATCCTCCTGAATTCCAAAAATAACAAGCTCAACACAATGATTTCAAATGTAGTTTTTTTATATTCCAGTAAAATCTACTTGAATACACTTTGAAACAAGAGTACAACAAAATAGAATATACTTCAAATGTTGAATATACAAACTAGTTCAGTCTGAACGCAAACATCTCTTTCTCCCTCGAAATCGGTTAACTAGGAAAGGCAAAATGCAGAGGACATGTGGGAAGGGGGAGGGGGTAATATCTCATGCTGCCAAAAAATCTGGCAATTTCCAAAAGTTAGAAGTGAAGCGTCTAAAAGGGTAGGACAGGGTACCCAGGTCAGTTATTAAGAGTTAAGGGGGCTTGGGGGGAGGGTGTTAAGATCCATTTAGGAGAAACTCCAGAAAATCTGGGACGACAGGAAGTCCATTGGCTAGACCAATCAGAATGAAGTGAAAGAGGCTGACCTAGACTACGCTCTAACAAAATAAGTGATGCTGTACTCCTCAGTAATACTGTGCTTGGTACAATTGTTCGTCAGAAGAATTATGCAAAGAAAACAAAAGCTAGATTAGCTTATAAACAAAACAAGAAGTCATCAAAACCTAAGGCTGCTCTTGTTTTAAAATGTCGTAAACTGTATAGTAGATATATACACATGAAGTCCCTTTTTCTTGCCTTCCAGGAGCCTAAAAGCAGTCTTTCCAAAAGTCCCTGGCAAGTGTGTGTGTGAGCACTCTGGTATGTGGCAGTGCTGTGTGTGTGAGAGGAGAAAGGGGGGGGGAGGACACTGATTTAGCACCTGGCACTGTCATGTTCTGCACAGTGATAGTCAAACAAATTGCTGGTTTTACTTTGTCAATGCAAGAGAAACACACAGGCAAAAAGAATGAAAAAATAAAGAACGTTTCTATACAAAGTGTAACAAAGGTTTTCACCTGCCAGTTCACATTCCGGTTCATTTGAATGTTTCAACTGTTGTAGTGATGTGATATCCCTTCTGATTTCTCTTTCAGATGTAGTGATCCCAGATTGGTCCCTTTGTCTGGACAAGTCTCTTCAAATGTCATTTGCCGTATTTCTATGTCTGTGGGTTCCACTGTGAGAACCAGAGATCTGGAGGTGAACAAGCCCAAAAGAAGGGAGGCATGATGGGAACTTTACTTGTCAAAGTGTCTCATAAGTATTTTCAATTATAAAAAGAGGAACAAACTAAAAAATGTGGGGCTGACCTGTACTGTACCCCCACCCTCCCCTACAGGCAAATAGGGGTGGTGGGGTGGGCTTTGATAGGTGTGTGTGTACGTCCACCAACCCCCCCCTCTCAAGTCTCTGTTTTTCTCAGCATTCCGGCTCTTCAGATTTGACAACCGTGCCGCCGTCCCTGCCTGCAGCTTCTGATTGGCTGATGAGTTGGGTGACCTCGGCGGGGTCTTGGCTCACACTGTCCGACGCCGTCTGCTTGGGCCCGGAAAGGACCGGGATCGCCTGGGCCGGCCCAGTCCTCCCTGCCCCTCCCACCGCCGCCTCCCTGCTCCTGATGCTGCTGACGACGCGAGGCGTCACCACCGCCACCGTGGGATTGGCCGTCGTCATGGTAACCACCGGAGTCCCGCCCGCCTGCGACACCACCAGCTGATGTTGAAGGTGATGCGGCTGCGTCTGCTGGGCGGGCACTGCCAACCTCATCACCTGGGCGCCGGGCGCCATGGACACAGGGGTCAGGGCACGGACAGTGAGGGGGCCCCCTAGGAGACTGATGCCCTGGGAGGAGGCCCCGAAGCCAGGCTTGGTCTGGAGCTGACACTGGGCCAGCTGGTGGGCAGGGATGGTGATGATCTTGGCTAGCTGGACGGTGATCTTGTCTCCGTTCTCCGCCGTGGCAGGGACCATGGTGGGGATGGTCTGGATCATGACCTGGAGGGGGGGGTGTAAAACATGTCACTTCCTGTTCAGCGATCTGACCGTGGCGGCTCCGTAACCGAAGGGCCCGGTGGCGGTCGTTTACCTTCTGCTGGGTGTTGGCGTTGCCCGTCGGCGAGGCGCTGGTGAGGAGGGTGTGGCCCGACGCCACCGTAGCCCCTTGTGCCTGCTGCATGGCGACGGTTGAGATTTTCTGGCCCATCGACGTCGTCATGACCACCGGCACCTGCATGGCGACCCGTACCGTCCTAAAAACAGGGGAGAGGGAGGGGTCAGTGACCAGGGGTCAAGAGTCTGTCAAAAACAACGTCTTTCTTAAAGACACAGATCTTTTGGCATTATAACCTTTTCCAACAAACTATCAACCAATCAAAAAAGACTACTTATCAGTAGAGGATTTAGCTAATTCGCTATAAAATTGCTACAGGGCTTTTAATAGAAACCACCCAAATCAAAGTGAAATATGAGTAAATGACAGTGTAGGTGGTGCTCTGTGTGAGGCAGGTACCTGGGTCCAGCTGCAGTGGGGATCAGAGCTGTGTGAGAATGTTGCGTCTGGCTCCCATCCGACGCCGCGGAGACCGTCACTATCCGCTGGACTCCTCCCCCTACCACCGAAGCCTTGCTACCTTTGACGACGGGGGAGTGGACCACCGCCCTGGAACCGCCCCGCAGGATGTTGGGCGTCTTGGAGGGCTCAACGGCGTTGAGCAGCGTTTCGGAGGGCGGGACCCGCTCGTAGGAGGCCCGCTCCTGGCCAATGAGATCGTCGGGGTCCGCCCTGTCGTCGTCGATGATGACGATGTTCTTGGGCATCTCCTTGAACTGGTAGACCAGACGTTGACCTTCGACCTTGGCTAGGATTCCTCTCTGGTAGTAGTATCTGGATGGATGAAGGGGTTAAGGAGGTGGGAGAGTTGGAGACTGGTGAGTCTTGAATCCCATGTTAAAGTTGGTTTCAAAACAGACAGATAAGCCGCACAACCGTGGACACACACACACACACACACTCCTCACCGAAGCGCCCGGCCCATGGTCTCATAGTTCATGTCAGGCTTGTTCTTATGCTTCCCCCACAGTTTGGACACGGCCTTGGAGTCCACCAGCTTGAAGATGCCCTTCTCCCTCTGGGTCCACTTGATGTACCTGGGACACGTGTTCTTATCCTGGAGCAGGTCCAGCAGGAACTCCCACAGGTAGGTGGTGCTGCCCGCTGAGACACACACACACACACACACACACACAGACACACACACACACACACACACACACACAGGTTAACCTTTCTATGCTAATTCTCATGGCTGATGTTGTTACTTGATACAACATCAGTCAGCATGACAAGAGATGGCTGTTAAAATCATTTTTGTTTGGATGGCAACAGATACACAGATAAAAGTGTGTGTGTGTGTTTAACACCTTTCCCCTCTCTAGGCTTCTTCTTAATCCCCAGGTCAGGTGATCCATTGGATATGGCTGCAGGGTGCGTCTTGGGTTTCCTCCCAGCTACAGAGACAGATGACCAATAAAGTTATTCAATTCAGTTATTATTCAACCAGAATCAGATCAATGTCCAACCCCTCCTTGGTGTGTTGGCAGAAAGTAAACAAACAATTAAATCTAGTATGACACATAAGGGCATTATGCCAATTTAGGATATGGCTTTAAGTCTTCCATACAGACATGTTGTCTATTATAGAATGAGAACCAACGGGAATGGGAGCGTGTGTATGTGTGCGTGTGTGCTGACCCTTCTTCCTCTTGACCGGCTCGTGGTCAGGTTCCAGGTCAGGCTCCTCAATGAGGGTCACCTCCATGGGACAGTCGTCCTCACAGTCCTCCGTCGACACCTCCACCACCGTCTCCGTCATCGCGTCGGGCCGCATGGCGGCGTGCAGGAAGTCCGGTGTGGCCACGCACGCCGGCACAAACACATCTGGGGAGGGGGCCGGACAGAGGTGAGGGGGGATTTGTTGTTTAGGTGGAGTCAGGTGGCTGACAGGCTGGTAATCAGAAGGTTGCTGGTTCGATTCCCTGGCCATGCCAAAGGATGTTGTGTCCTTGGGAAAGGCACTTCACCCTACTTGCCTCAGGGGGAATGTCCCTGTACTTGCTGTAAGTCGCTCTGGATAAGAGCGTCTGCTAAATGGCGCAATGTAAATGTGATGTTTGAGGCTATTAAAACAGCTGCGTGGGTGGGGTTTCAGTATGAGTGGGCGGAGTTTCATTGAGCATGGGCGGGGTTTCAGCATGCATGGGTCCTACCTGGACTGCGGTCCCCCCGCAGACTGGAAGGTGAGTCCATATGCAGAAGGGCCTCGGCTGCCTCGATAGTCTTGTCTGAACAGTGGATGCTGCTGCCATGGACAGACGCCTCCACTGAAACACACACACACACACACACACATTAAAACCTGTGCACCATAAGGGAGACACACACACATACAGGTAACAAAAACTCCATTAGCATTATTGGACACTCAACATAGATTGCTCAAATTCACTTGAGGTTTCCTGAAGAAAATAAAAACATTTCATCACAGAAAGAAACCTCCCAATGGCGCCCCCTAGTGACCTCACATACAACTGGAGCACTGAACTGATTTGGGATCAGCTCAGTGTTGCCCAGTCCTGTCAACCTCTGTGACCTGCACAGCTAGACTGACACCCGGCAGACGGGCATCATGTTACCAGCTGCTCCGTCCTCTGATTGGTCCGTCCTCTGACCCCAATTGTTTGAATGTCTTAAGACATTTCCTTTCCTTCCTAATACCTTTCACCTTAATTGTTAAGAGCAGGAAGGTCATGTGTGTGTGAAAGAGGGGGTGGGGGGGGGAGGAGGAGGTGTCCTTCCAGACTTCCAGGTGTCCTTCCAGACTACTGTAGACTAAGAAAGGAGGCGAGGAAGACGAGGAAGAGGCCCAGAGACTGCTTAACTAGCAGACTGGAAGGCTGAACCCAAACCACCTGTTGCTGTTGTCAATCACTGGGGGAAATGGGAGGAGAAGGAGTGGGGGCAATATCAGTTTACCTTCTACCCTGTCCTTGTTTGGATATCTGTGGGGAACAGAGGAGCTATCTTTAGGCTGTCTAAGTCATTCAGCCCCCCCCCCCCCCCCCCCCCACACACACACACACACACACACACACACATATATAAACAACAAATGAGAACACAGAGCAGCTATCCATATGCTGGACTGCCATAAAAACCAAGCCGATCTGAAGAGATATTTCCACCATGGACTGGTTATGGTATTTTGAGTCTGCCGTTTCTTTGGTCATGCATAAATATATAGTAAATAAAATAAGGAGCTAGTTTAAGCACCACAGTTGGGAAAAAAGTACCAAAAAAAGTAACAAATTAATAAAATAAAAGTGAAGTCATACACGTGTGAATAACCATAGAAATTGTCATAATTCATTATGTTTCGTATCACAGGTGAAAGCAGAGAACAGGCAGCAGACAAAGTAGTGCTGTCCCCCATGACTTCCGTGTTTACACTCTTCTCAGCCTTTCCCTCCAGTTCTCTTCGAAGAAGCCCTCAAATCCACCTGTCACTCAACACCCGCCCCGCACACCATTGGCTACCTCGTCGCTTGAGACCCGCCCACTTAAACAGCTCATTGGACGAAGGAAGAACTTCGAATGACTCGCGGAAGCCGTTGGACGAATGTCGCTGTCAGTCATAGCGACGAGACCGCCTTGATGTATAACAAATGCTTCCGCCATCAACTAAAAGAAAATACTTACAAAAAAAATGTACAAAAACATTTATTCTAACCGAAATAAACTCACAATCACCTACTACATGCCAACAATATGTATAAACTAGAAGGCTGGATGGTAAACCCAAAAGCTATGACCGGGACCCCCTGCTGAAGACACAAACTGCACGAGACACGACAACCACTCTTTTGGACAACGGGAACATTTTTTGGCAAATTAAATTTTGAATTGGAATAAAAATATCAAGAGCATTAAATGAAGGATAATCACTACATTACCATTTCCCGAAAATCACTTATGCTCATGCCATGGTTTTAACTCTATATAGCTTAGAAAAACTGTTGGTGGAACGTTATTCAATATGACCAAAAACTGATTTGCAGCGGAAATAAGATCACAAAAGTTAAAATGTTGAATCAAATAAATGGGCACTGAATTTTGATTCAGAGGCCACTTACATTTTTATGAGAAATATTACAGATGTGTGGACAAAAATAAATAAATCGACCTTCCGACTCAGACAGCGTGGCAAAGACGTAGGAAAGACAACATCTTCCACACTTCCTGGTTTCTCAGCAGCTGTGAACCGTTATTCCGACAAATAACCAAGGCGTTATAAAGCATGCCGGTGTGCAACAGACTACATGTGCAGACTACAGGCCAAGCTTGCAGAAAGACAGAATAAACAATACTTTATAACAATTTAAGACGCAATGAAGAAATTCAGGGGGGAACGCCATGCATGTTGCCAGCCAAGGTGATTACTTCCTGATCTGCCCTCCATTACTTCACACAACTACTTAACGGATAAGAGCGCAGGGTTCGCCCCTAAACTTTAGGCAAGACACGTTACTAATCGCAAAACTTTGAGTTTGAAAGTAATTTCGTCCCGTTACCTGCTCTGATGAGCAGATCGAGTTGGTTTGCAGGCCCCCCTCATGCAGTGAAGTCGCCATGTTCTTCCCTTGCTGCAGACTGAACAGACACTAGCTCAGATCCCTCCGCCGCACAGGAAATCTGCTCACATTCAGCTAAAACACACCACAACTGCTGGGGAGAGATATCCTTCCGCGGCTAACACAGGAAATCCTCCGCCTCTTGCGTGGACTGACGTCAAAGTGAGATGACGCCTCCTGCGTCTTATTTACCATCTTTGACACTATGTTAATAAGCAAATAAACGTCTTTATCCCGGCTTCTGAGTTCGTAAAATACAGCTCTTAAATATAAAAATGAAGCTTTCATAGTTTGTTTTCCGACATGCTTTTCATTCAGTCTTTCATAGTTTCGGAGAGTAGTGCTTTTATAATTTGAAAAAACTTTTTACAATTTCCAACATATTTTACGCCTTGATGTGAACAGTTCCTTATTACAGTATTGGTTTAGGTAACTCAATATTGGTAGACAAGAAGGCGTAGACTATAGATGTTGATACGCATATGTCTAGAAGACTCATACGAATCTTACTTGTGTAAAAACGGTTGTGCTTTTAATTATGTTGCATGTGGATGTCCACATTGCCACTTACACAATAAATGGAAAATATTTAACATTTATGTTATGATTTACTACCAGGGAAACCACAAGATGGCAGTGCCTACAGCGTGGCTAGTCTAGTCTGTAGCAGTGTAATATGTGTTAAGTTATTGTAGTGACTTAGAGTTCTGCATCTTTTAACCCCTTACATACATCCTATTGCTGGAGCAGTGATGTAGATACCAAAAATAAAGTGCCAATACTTTGCCTTCGAAATTAGACTAGGACTGGGTGTGTCACACCAGCAGTGTGTGTGCATGAGCGTGCGTGTGCACACGTCCAGCTTCCTCTCACCTGTCTCAGTCTCCACCTCCTGCTCCTCCAAAACGTCATGCATCAGGTAAGTCCCATCATCGTACACCAGCACCTGGGCTGAGAAGCACTGCTCCAACTCCTGCCCCAGCCCCGCGCCTGGAAACTCCTCTAATATCACTGCCCGGTACTCCCCTTCCTCCACCTCCTCCTCCTGCTCCTCCTCCTCCTCTCCATCCCCTGCATCCACCTCCTCCTCGTAGGCCTCCCCCTCTACCTCGCCCTCTGCCTCGCCCTCCATCTCCACCTCAACGTCACACTGGCCATCCTCCTTGAAAAAGAAGATGGATGGATGGAGGAAAAAGAGAGCATCTGTGTGAAAATGGTTGCTGGACAGAGATGGTTAGCAAATAAACAGGGTGAGCAAAGAACATAGAGAAGAAAAGAACATAGAGAAACACCACCAAATATGTTCCTTTTGTTTATTTCAAATTTTATTACAAAATTGTGAGCGAGCATGAGTACCCCCAGTAAATATAATGATCTATCTCACTGAAAAATAAAATGCAATACGCTTAAGGGACAAGGGACAGTGTGTGTGTGTTTGTGTGTGTACGTGTGCCTCACCTGTTGAGGGTCTTCCACTGCGGTGACATACTCCACCACCACCCCTCCGCTGTCAACGAGCACCACAGAGGTCATGCTGCATGCCCGGCCAACCCTGGCTCCACGCCTGCCCCTCCTGCTGGAGCTCTGCTGCAGCCGCCCCCGGTAACACGCCCAGCCAACACCGGATCGCTGAAACAAACGGAGGGATATCAGTTATTTATGAATACCAAAGTGAAAGATTCAGAGACTAATTTGATTTCGTAGCCACAACCTAGACGATCGACGACGCTCAATCCCTATGCTCTCTTGTGAGGACCCAATCAGAACGCGGTCCCAGGCTTGTGCGAGGCCTACTGCCTCCCCCTTCCCATCTCCTCTCTCTTGGCTACTGGACACAGGAAGCGCCTGTCTACTGAGTCAGGAATCAAAACAGGAAGTTAGCTCAGTTACCTCCCTCTTGGTGTAGAGAGGATGGCTAAGTGGGGGCTGGGGGGGTGGGGGTGGGCGCACCATGGCAACCATTGCCATTAGCGACAGCGAGGTCCTTCATTTCCTGCTTCGTAGTGCTCCAACAAGGGACAGTTAGGCGGATAGGGGAGAGTACGAACCGCGAGCGTGCAAACACTTCTGTGAAAAGCACTGTCCTCCCCTCCCAGACAAGAAGCTGCACCACTCCCAGGACAAGACCAGGACTGCAATGTCCTCCCCTCCCAGGACAAGACCAGGATCATGTCCTCCCCTCCCAGGACAAGACCAGCACCAGTCCTCCCCTCCCAGGACAAGACCAGGACTCCATCCCAGGACAAGACCAGGTGCACCATGTCTCCCAGGACAAGACCAGGATGCACCATGTCCTCCCCTCCCAGCAAGACCAGCACCTCTCCCAGGACAAGACCAGGACTCATGTCCTCCCCTCCCAGGACAAGACCAAGCACCATGTCCTCCCCTCCCAGCACCATGCATGTCCTCCCCTCCCAGGACAAGACCAGGACTGCACCATGTCCTCCCCTCCCAGGACAAGACCAGGACTGCACCATGTCCTCCCCTCCCAGGACAAGACCAGGACTGCACCATGTCCTCCCCTCCCAGGACAAGACCAGGACTGCACCATGTCCTCCCCTCCCAGGACAAGACCAGGACTGCACCATGTCCTCCCCTCCCAGGACAAGACCAGGACTGCACCATGTCCTCCCCTCCCAGGACAAGACCAGGACTGCACCATGTCCTCCCCTCCCAGCTGTGCAGCAAGCTCTGTCACTGTCACCAAACTCTGCCATCTATAATAGATGGGCCAGGCTGCTGTGACATTGCCTGAGACTGACCCAGGATCTGTTATGGTGGAACCTCCTTCATGCATCCATTATTCATCAGCACACAGCTGAGACAGATCTGGGAACTGGCTCAGTCTGGAACAACCATGCACGCTGTTGCTTTGGTTCCGCGCGTGTGTGCGTGCGCGTGTGTGTGTGTGTGAAAACAACGTATTGTGAGAGTGAGGCGGAGAGTGTGTGTGTGTGTCCATGAGGAAAAAGGGAGTGTATACTTGCAGTCACAAGGCCTTGAAGATTGCATTGTCTGCAGGTTTCAATTCCATTGGCACCGAGACGATAACCACAGACAGGACCTTCATTAACATGATGCTGTCGGAAATATGGATGCCAGCTCTCTGTTAGTCTATCTCTTTCCCACACTCCCTGGCTGGCTGGCTCTGCTGCTCGATTCCCCACCCAAACTCTAGGGCTGCTTGTCTGTTTCTGTCTCAATTTTTTTCCATTACAAAAACTACCCTGCCCCCTAAAATAGAAGTAGTTACGTTGTAAATGGCCTTATCAATTAGTTCATCTTTAAACAATCTATCTTTACAATACAGATACACTCCTTTATATACTGAGTCATTCCTTGGACCATACGAGGTCTGAGGCTGGCCTACTTCAGAGCTAGCCCAGCCCTCCTTCACGCTCTGAACCAAGCCCAAAGGGCTTGACGAGCAAGTCTGCCAAACTCGACTTTCCACCGGTAAACGGGTCCTACCAGACCTACAGGCCGGGGGCCAAGACGACAGCTCCGAGACGCTGGCCATTCAATCCCTTTAAAGGTTGTAAAGAAATCCACTTAACACCAAGAAAGACCCAAAGAGCAAGGCTTGTGACATGGACAACATTTCCCACATCATCTTGGCTCGCTAATAGCAAGGGGAGGACAACAAGTTTAATCTAGGCCAATAAAACCTTGAGGTCATGAATCATCGATGAAGCCTGTTAGCAGCGTAGTGTTGACTTGTAAAACTGTCCATAAACATATGCAACAAAGCCAGAAGGAGTGAAACAGACCAACCACTTGCAGTAAGTTGGGTAACTTACCTAGGAAAATGCAGACCATGATGTTAGGAAAGCAGTTACGGGCTGCCATATTTAAAAGTAATTCCGCGTTGCCAGGTGTCATCCCAATCGAAATGACCAGTCATGACTGCTTGAATTCCTATCCGGTCATCCTGACCACTCTGATACGATACTCCACCATTCCACAAAACAGGAAAAAGTGTTTTCCCTGATGTACCAGAGGATCATATGATATTTGTGCTGAAATAGAGGGGAAAGGGGAAGGAAATGTGGTTCCAGCCCAAATTAATATTCTCCCACATTCCTCCCAGCGCCCTCCCTCCATCTCTCTTCTTCTCTGCCTCCTCTGGCTACTCCATGCGGTAGAAAGAGTGTCTGAGGGCGACTCAGCAGTCAGAGAACGAGCCCAGCCCCCGATCACATGATGAGGGTGGAACACACACACAGTGTCACATGATCCAGCAACAACTGAGCTTTTGTTCAGACTGTTGCTAACGACACAACGCCCTGCCTTGTGCCATCTCCCTGAAGCTCACACACGCAGACGACTGAAATGATACACGACAACACAAAGGCCAGGGCCTAGAAACCCCAGGTAGTTAAAGAACATCCACATTTTAAAAGTCTGAAATACACCCAGACATTGGCAATAATTTTAGTTCACCAGACACGATGAACTCTTTCAAAGATTGTGGAATATTGCTAAATAGGTGACTGTTAAACTACGACACACAGACCTATGCAGCGATAATCCTAGCGTTGAATTACATGGGGCCTCACCTTGCCCAGACCCTGTCCTGCCATAAACTCTGTCCTGCCAGCAACAACAGTGCTCCCCCTGACTTTGAGCACAGTGACACACACAGGATCTCCAGCCTATTCCAGCACTGACCAAAAAATAACAACAGATTTAGTGTGAATGTGCATCTTCATT
Source organism: Neosalanx taihuensis (assembly GCA_030340665.1). Classification (NCBI taxonomy): domain Eukaryota; kingdom Metazoa; phylum Chordata; class Actinopteri; order Osmeriformes; family Salangidae; genus Neosalanx; species Neosalanx taihuensis. The sequence goes on along the minus strand of CM059303.1, from coordinate 11,534,640 downwards.
TGAAGCCACACTCTACAGCTGTGGGGTTTACTGAAGTCAAGGGATGACTTGAATGAGAAAAGACCAAAAACATTCCTCAAGAAGTAAACTTTCTGCTTTTGTACCCTAATATATAAGACTGAGGGGGCTGCCACTGCTGTGACATTTCTGGAAATGATTTGATGTTCTCTTTAAAACACCCTAGCGTATCAAAAATCATCATATTTTGCCTAAGTGTGTGTGTGCATGTGTGTGAGAGAGAGAGTCCTCCTTACACTTTGTAAACAGCGGTTCTGTTGTTCACCAAGTAAACCCAACACTGTGGCTTTCATAGCCCCATCCCATGTCATCAAAGTAACCCCCAGTCCTGCCACAGATCTCAGCCTGCTCTTTGGTCAAACAATAACGTTAACTAAACATTTATGCACAGACCAGCCAGCCTATAGCAAACATTACACAAGGCATTCAGCATTTCACCAAAGTAAGAAAAGACAGATAAGAGGGTTGGAATAATACATGTTCAGTGTCAGAGCCTACCCATGTGGCTTTGATTTCACTTCTAAACATATTTGGGCTTTTAGTGTTTGTTGTACATGTTCTTCACTCATTACTGCAGTAGGACGTAAAGTATATTGTGAAAGATATAAAATCGACCAATATTGGTGTAACAGGTTAAAATCACTGCCAACAACCACAACTTGGGACAAAAGCTAGCTAGCAGTAGCTATCTCAGTTTAGGGGTATCTATCACCATACAGCTAGTTTAAAGGTCTATCAGATTGCTAGAAGAGGAGTTCCAGTTGGCCAAGAGAGTTTGTTTCCATTCCTTCTTAATAATACGTGTTTAAGAGTTTATAGTGTTTAGAGCAGTAGATTGGCTGCTGTTAGTGCTAAGTTAACTAGCCACCTAGCTGAGCTGTAGGACCACACTGCATTAAACAAGATACCCATCCAAAAAGTCTGCCAAGGCAATGAACTAGTGCATGTCTAGTTCAATGCAGATACATTTTGCAAGTAAACCCGAGCTCAAAAAAGTCATTTTGCTATGGGGAAAACTCCAGCCAGGGCTTAAGCTATGGAGATACATTCCAGGCTGACTGACAGCAAAAAGCATGCTATGCATTATGCTGTATTCACAGTTAGAATAAAATGCATATTCTTCATGTAGCTGGCTCCACTGACAGTCAGCAGGGAACATGATCTGACAGACACAGGACAGAGGGTACATGATCTGGCAGACACAGGACAGAGGGTACATGATCTGGAAGACACAGGACAGAGGGTACATGATCTGGAAGACACAGGACAGAGGGTACATGATCTGGCAGACACAGGACAGAGGGAACATGATCTGACAGACACAGGACAGAGGGTACATGATCTGACAGACAGGACAGACAGAACCTCCTTACCTGGTTTCAAATGCTTCTTCAGCCCAATAAACAGTGAGTATGATGATGCGGCGTCTTATTAATGCATACAGTTCGTGTCTAGTAGCTGTACTGACAGCAAACGTTATGTGGCTATCAACGCCTAGGATAACTTAGCTGAGCTGGTTACTAGGGTAAGGGGTTACTAGGGAGTTGACCCCCGTAGTAACCTGCTAGCTTAATGCTAGTTTAAAGCTAGCTAACGAATACGGAGTGGAGGATAAGGATCATCATCGTTCCGTGACTGTAAATAAAAACAATCCGCTTCCTTTGCTTTTTCAATTAAATAAGAAACACAGTACTCTGTTGTTCCAAACAGTAAACAAAGCCATTTTCATGGAGGTTACAGCTTGTAAGATCCAGGTCAAAAACCCGAACCGTGCCAGCTACTGACACACACATCGTGACGTCACGCCAAACGGCCACTCCCCCCTCCGTTTCCAGAAATAATAACACAAAAAGTACTTTAAAACGACATCTACTTTAAAACAGTCATCTATTTTATTATATTTTTTTGTATTAATTGCCTTTTAGTTTCACGATGAAAGTTGAAATAACTGATTTCTACATCAAATAGAAACAAGCTAGAACCCCAGAGGCGAAGCGATTCGGACATAATGAACAGATGACGGTAAGAACTTAGCTTATTTTAAGTTTTTACAATTTTTTCGTGGTTGCAAATGTCTCAGCCCAGTTAAATGAGATTGCGAGACCTGCCAAAACGTTAAATGGCTCAGCGGTTAAGGCGTTGGGCTTATGATCGGAAGGTTGTGAGTTCGATTCCCTAGCTGTTCCTACATGTCGTTGTATCTTTAAGCAAGGCACTTCACCCTACTTGTCTCAGGGGGAATGTCCCTGTCCTTGCTGTAGGTAACTCTAGATAAGAGCATCTGCTAAATGTACAGACACAGAATCACATGTAGGCCTAAGAAAAAGTATGTAGCACCATCTTCTGGTTAAATCAATGTTAGTTTTCATATGTAAACAATTGCCCACTGTTTTTTTTTTTTTAAACAAGAACATTGCATTTATGACACCCTGCAGGTGATTTATTCCAGTCAGAATTAGTAAAAAATAAGTTGACACACAATGTGTTATTTAAATACATATTTACAGTTGTTTTTATTTATCTGTAAAACATTCTATTGTGTGCCAATTTTTTATATATATATATCCTAAAAATCTCAATACTATTTAGAACACACATTACACTCTAATGTTTAAGGTCCTTTGAAGAAAATTGATTTACATTGGAAGTGTATATTATTCTCATAAAAGTTATCAAGAGTATTGGACAGTTAGCAAACACCATTACTTCATACTGTTTAACCAAAACAGCCATTAAGGAACAGACATCACTTTTACTTTGGGTACACAATCTATCAGACAACTTCACATTAGCTATGATACATTTATTAACTTTTAATACATTCAATCGGTCATGTGAATAACTTTTAATACATTCAACTGGTCATGTGAATAACTTTTAATACAATCAACTGGTCATTTGGAGAACTGAATTGTCAACTGGTCATGCATTCGTTCAACAAGTTTTGCAATGGCGGCACCTTGAGTTACTTAGTAGTAATTGGAACAAAAGTTTAACTTCTAAAGAAATCCTAAACAAACTACCAATCCAAACCTTACAAAAGTGCTGAACTATTCACTAAAAGGAGTACATTGTTTATTTGACCTATGGTTGACCAGGGTCACATAAGTGTTGTTGACATTGGAACAAAATTAAAGAATAAATCAGAGCTCATTAGAACACTGGGCTGTGTGACGGTCCTGTTTCTGATTGACAGCTGGTGAAAGTTCCGGAAGGCACTTCTCTGCCCATCTCACGATTGGACTGAGACCACAGCCAGGCTCTCAATGGCTGATGAGAGCAAAAACAAAATAAAAGGTTAAAAGGGAACTTGAACCAGCACACTACCTACTCATGAACTACGGGACTTAGTGTGTCGAGTGCTGTTCATAGAATTAGAAATAATTGAACGGACATTGCATCAACACCCCAACCAATGTTTTTTTCTTCCTAACAGACAAATATTAAATAGATGTCTAAACAAAAAGTATTTGTTATTATTAATTAATTATTAATTATTTGTGTATCAAAGCTCTGATGCTACCAAATTCTGTTATGGGCTCTTGTAATCATTTCTGTATCCCATTCCAGAATTATAGGAAGATGTCCGTTCTTCAGATTCAAATTCTATGTTTTTGTCTATTTACCTTCACAACTGTACTATTACATCACAGAGCAGCCTCTTTTTATTGGATTGACCATCTCCTGTGATACTGTGGGCATAGGCAGAATTGAAACGGTCTGTTTTTACTAACTTTATACCCAAATTTGACTAAAAAGATGTCAGGTTTTAATCATGTTTTCAGTTTCCATGAGTCTTGTGAATTAGGTGGTAGGTTGATAGTCTCACAGCATTCAATAATGATTAAAAATATATATACTGAATATATAAAAATAAAGCATCTTTTAGCATCAAGCGCACACTACCCTATGCTTGTACAACACTGAATAATGTCTGCCAGTTCCCATTGGTCAGAAGGTAAAGGGAAGGCTTCTTTACTTTTTAGGCCAATAGCAACATAGTAACAGACTAGCATGAGCTGTGGCATATTTTACCTTGCCCTGCTGTGGGCGTTCCCTCCTCTTTAGCTTCCTCTGCGATCTCCACTGCCTCCTCCTCCACCTGGGCGTCTGCCTCCTGGACTTCCTCACCTTGCACAGCCTCCAACACAGGAGACACCACCTCTGCCTCCACGTCCGGCTCCAAGGCTTCTGCCTCCTCCAAGGCCGGGCCAGTGTTGTGGCAGGAGTGGCAGTGCACTACAGCTGAGATCTCTGGAGCTGGCTCAGCTTCCTCTACTGCTGCTCCTGGCAGGACCTCCAGGGCGGCACTGACGGAGGCCGCTGCCAGGTGGGCCGCCTCTATGACGAGGGCTTCCTCCTCAGGTATGGCCTCAGCCACCTCAGCCACCTCCAGGGCTGGTTCTGCAGACTCCTCCACAGCAGATGCATCTTCAGTTGGCTCCTCAACTACTGTAGCTTCCTCCACTGCAACAACCTCAACAGCTGGTGTGTCAGCCTCTTCTGGAGCCTCCTCAGCGAGGGGTGGTCTGCAGTGTGTGTGTGGCCCTGGTCTGCAGTGTGTGTGTGGCCCTGGTCTGCAGTGTGTGTGGAGCTGGTCTCCAGTGTGTGTGTGGAGCTGGTCTGCAGTGTGTGTGTGGCCCTGGTCTGCAGTGTGTGTGTGGCCCTGGTCTGCAGTGTGTGTGGAGCTGGTCTGCAGTGTGTGTGGAGCTGGTCTGCAGTGTGTGTGTGGCCCTGGTCTGCAGTGTGTGTGGAGCTGGTCTGCAGTGTGTGTGTGGCCCTGGTCTGCAGTGTGTGTGGAGCTGGTCTCCAGTGTGTGTGGCCCTGGTCTCCAGTGTGTGTGTGGAGCTGGTCTGCAGTGTGTGTGTGGCCCTGGTCTGCAGTGTGTGTGTGGCCCTGGTCTGCAGTGTGTGTGGAGCTGGTCTGCAGTGTGTGTGGAGCTGGTCTCCAGTGTGTGTGGAGCTGGTCTGCAGTGTGTGTGTGGCCCTGGTCTGCAGTGTGTGTGTGGCCCTGGTCTGCAGTGTGTGTGGAGCTGGTCTCCAGTGTGTGTGTGGCCCTGGTCTGCAGTGTGTGTGTGTCCCTGGTCTCCAGTGTGTGTGTGGAGCTGGTCTGCAGTGTGTGTGTGGCCCTGGTCTGCAGTGTGTGTGGCCCTGGTCTCCAGTGTGTGTGTGGAGCTGGTCTGCAGTGTGTGTGGAGCTGGTCTGCAGTGTGTGTGTGGCCCTGGTCTCCAGTGTGTGTGTGGAGCTGGTCTGCAGTGTGTGTGGAGCTGGTCTGCAGTGTGTGTGTGGCCCTGGTCTGCAGTGTGTGTGTGGCCCTGGTCTGCAGTGTGTGTGTGGCCCTGGTCTGCAGTGTGTGTGTGGAGCTGGTCTCCAGTGTGTGTGGAGCTGGTCTCCAGTGTGTGTGTGGCCCTGGTCTGCAGTGTGTGTGGAGCTGGTCTGCAGTGTGTGTGGAGCTGGTCTGCAGTGTGTGTGTGGCCCTGGTCTGCAGTGTGTGTGGAGCTGGTCTCCAGTGTGTGTGGCCCTAGTCTGCAGTGTGTGTGTGGCCCTGGTCTCCAGTGTGTGTGTGGAGCTGGTCTGCAGTGTGTGTGGAGCTGGTCTCCAGTGTGTGTGGAGCTGGTCTGCAGTGTGTGTGTGGCCCTGGTCTGCAGTGTGTGTGTGGCCCTGGTCTGCAGTGTGTGTGTGGCCCTGGTCTCCAGTGTGTGTGTGGAGCTGGTCTGCAGTGTGTGTGTGGCCCTGGTCTCCAGTGTGTGTGTGGAGCTGGTCTGCAGTGTGTGTGGCCCTGGTCTGCAGTGTGTGTGGAGCTGGTCTGCAGTGTGTGTGTGGCCCTGGTCTGCAGTGTGTGTGTGGCCCTGGTCTGCAGTGTGTGTGTGGAGCTGGTCTCCAGTGTGTGTGTGGAGCTGGTCTCCAGTGTGTGTGTGGCCCTGGTCTCCAGTGTGTGTGGGGCCTGGTCTGCAGTGTGTGTGTGGCCCTGGTCTGCAGTGTGTGTGGAGCTGGTCTCCAGTGTGTGTGGCCCTGGTCTGCAGTGTGTGTGTGGCCCTGGTCTGCAGTGTGTGTGTGGCCCTGGTCTGCAGTGTGTGTGGAGCTGGTCTCCTGTGTGTGTGTGGAGCTGGTCTGCAGTGTGTGTGTGGCCCTGGTCATCCGCATGGTCCATGGGAGCCAGGGTGTCAGTACTGTACGTCTCCACTGCCAGGCTGTGCCATTACAAGTCATGATTCATCCCACCACAGCAGCGTAGGCAGTCTGGCAGAGGAGAGGAGCAACTTCCCAGTGTGTGTGTGTGTGTGTGTGTGTGTGTGTGTGTGTGTGTGTGTGTGTGTGAGAGAGAGAGAGAGAGAGAGAGTGTTGAAGCGGCCGTCACCAAAGAGATTGATGAAATAAGCCTGGAAAAGACAATGAACTATCACTCTCACCATCCCTCATCTCTCCCTTCGTCGATCTCTCCCTGTCTCTCTCTCTCCCTCCCTCCTCCGTGTTTATGCTGCTTCTCGTTCTGAGTGGGGCCCTGCAGCAACATTCTGAGTGGGGCCCTGCAGCAACATTCCTTGCAGCCCATCAAGGAAAAGTAGTTCGTATTCAGTGCAAGACTTTCTATAAGAACGTTCACACAAACACATTCATCTCCTAATTATCAGCAGTGCGCCTTGAAACTTCAGCTCCTCTCGCTCTTCAACCAAACCTCGAACCCCGGCAGCTCGCTCGGAGCACCGGGAAAGAAGAACGTTCTCGTTCTCTGCATCCAGTTCCGCCCACGAGCCTCACGGTTCTCGTCTCGGTTCTCCTCCCACACCCTCGACCACCTCTCAACCCTCCAGTCAACCTTGGAGAACGCTCTGCATGGACAGGCGAGCGGAACGCTCGGACACACGCGCACACCCACCTGCGGGCACACACACACAGACACACACACACACACTGCACAGGATCATAATCAAACAATCCCCCGTAATTTGAGCGCCAAAGCAATACCGCACACAACTCTGAAAACAGTGGAGTGAAAGATTGCTGCTTGTGAGAGATGAGACATGTAATACAGAGGGAGGGAGGGAGGGAGGCAGGGAGGGAGGGAGGGAGGGAGGGAGGGAGGGAGGGGGGGAGGGAGGGAGGGAGGGAGGGAGGGAGGGAGGGAGGGGGGGAGGGAGGGAGGGAGGGAGGGAGGGAGGGAGGGGGAGAGAGAGAGAGAGGGAGATCACGCAGAGAGAAATCGTTTGTTATGCAGAGAGAGATGGAGAGGGCTCCGTTCCTCAAGGCGTTAGCGAGGCTCATCTCCATCTCATGGTGAATTCATCCATTAAAGGCAGCCAGACCTTGACGAGAGCGTCATGTCCTGTCAGGGGGCCCTGACAGGAGGGCCCGCTCCCTCTGCTCTCTGCCCCGGGGAGCCTCGCTCGCCTCGCTACACATTCACGCCCTGCCTCACCCTGCCTAACTACAGCACCAACGCAGACCAACAAGAAAAACAACAGCAAGAATCCATGAGAACCCGGACGGCTGTGATTCATTATGAACCATTTTGACATATCGGATGATTAGCGTGTAGACAAGTATTCTGGAACGTTCTCCAGACCGACAATGACTGTGAGTCCCTGTGATTCTACACCGAACGAGTGCGCCGCCTCTCATTTAGGCCCAATCCCGATTGAACTTCAGTTTTGTAGGACAACAATGATGGATGAGTCTGCGTTAATTGGCCGAAGCGCGTTTTAATTGACTTTCAGTGCTAATTTGAAATTGGAGCAGCTGATGAATGCATGTGGCTGTTCTCTAGCGGGAGACAGGATGATGGGTGTGAATGCAGTCCGCTGGATCAGGAGGAATATTTGATGAATATGAGCCAGGCTGCTGGGCTGCACGGTTAGCGCTCTTGCCTCCCAACAAGGAGTTTGAATCTCGGGCTGGACCATGATCTCTCTGGGTGGAGTCTGCATGTCCTCCCCGTGTTACCCTGGGTTCTCTCTGGGTGGAGTCTGCATGTCCTCCCCGTGTTACCCTGGGTTCTCTCTGGGTGGAGTCTGCATGTCCTCCCCGTGTTACCCTGGGGTTCTCTCTGGGTGGAGTCTGCATGTCCTCCCCGTGTTACCCTGGGTTCTCTCTGGGTGGAGTCTGCATGTCCTCCCCGTGTTACCCTGGGTTCTCTCTGGGTGGAGTCTGCATGTCCTCCCCATGTTACCCTGGGTTCTCTCTGGGTGGAGTCTGCATGTCCTCCCCGTGTTACCCTGGGTTCTCTCTGGGTGGAGTCTGCATGTCCTCCCCGTGTTACCGTGGGTTCTCTCTGGCTTCCTCCCACTGTCCAAAGACATGCATGTGGTAGGTTAATTGGACATTGTGAGAAATTGACCCTAGTGTATAACTATGAGAGTGAATGGTCTCTATGTTGTCGGTGTGATAACCCTGCGATAACTGGCCCCATTCCAGGGTGTACCCTGAAAGTAACTGGGATAGGTTGCAGTCACCTGTGACCCCCTAAGGGAAATAAGCGGCACCGCTAATAAGCGGTAGATAATGACTGAATGAGTGAGCCACGCTGCTCTCTTGCTTTAAACGACTACAGAGAGTGAGTGAGTGTTTAAAGTGGAGAAAGTGGTGTTTGTGTGTTCCAAGCAGAGAGAGAGAGAGAGAGAGTTTGTGTGTTCCGAGCGAGAGAGAGAGAGAGAGAGAGAGAGAGAGAGAGAGAGAGAGAGAGAGAGTGTTTGTGTGTTCCGAGCAGAGAGAGAGAGAGAGAAAGAGAGAGAGGGTGTGAGTCTGTCTCTGTCACACTGGGTACCTTTGCATGTGCGAGAAACACAATGTCCCTGTTTTTTTAATGCGTGTGTGTGTCTTAACGTTTGGGTGCCCGCGCGTGTGTCTGTGTATAGAAGTGAGGCCATTCCTCTAATGAAACCAACCTGGAGTGTCCTTGGCAAGGACAGCTTATTGTGACGGACTGGTGGGTGTGTGTGGGGGGGGGGGGGGAGGAGTCAGGAGTCTATAGTGAAATAGAGTAAAACAGACTGTAACACACGGTACTAAACTCAATAAGGGGGAGCGTCTCCACGTAAGCGCAAAAGCAATGTAGACTTTGGAATTGTGCAGCAACTCTTAACACTCTTAACACTCTCAACTCTTACACACACCCTGTTGTTTAAAGACAGTGACAGACAAATAAACCAACAGTCACCAAAAAGAGAGAGAGAGAGAGAGAGAGAGAGAGAGAGAGAGGAGGGAGAAACATAAAGACGGAGAAGGAAAGAGATGGTGATGGGAGGCCCAGGGGAGCAGACGACACGCGAAGCACTGAGAGGAAAAAGAACTGAGCAGCCAGAACTGGAGGACCAGCTAACTAAGAGCAAGAGGGAGGGAGGGAGGGAGGGAGAGGGGGAGGGGGAGAGGGGGGAGAAAGGGAAGGACGGAGGGAGGGAGCAAGAGAGAGGGAGGGAGGGAGGGAGGGAGGGAGGGAGAGAGAGGGGGAGGGGGAGAGGGGGGAGAAAGGGAAGGACGGAGGGAGGGAGGGAGGGAGAGAGAGGGGGAGGGGGAGAGGGGGGAGAAAGGGAAGGACGGAGGGAGGGAGGGAGGGAGGGAGGGAGGGAGGGTGGGAGGGAGGGAGGGAGGGAGGGAGGGAGGGAGGGAGAGAGAGAGAGAGAGAGAGAGAGAGAGAGAGAGGAGAGAGAGAGAGAGAGAGGGGGGAAAGAGAGGGAGAGAGAGAGACAGGGTGAGAGAGTGTTAAGCGGCCAGAGATTCAGAGATTGATGAAATAGAGAGAGAGAGAGATATAGAGATAAGAGAGAGAGAGCGAGATATAAATAGAGAAAACAAGAGAGAAATCAAAAATTCAGTCGAAGGATGCTTCTAGAAGAAGAAAAAAAAAGTATTGTAGAGGTGCTGTGCATGACAGCCAATTAATACCACACACAGACACGCTACGCTACAGCACCAGTTAATGAAGCATTAGATACAGCAACACACCCTCCTTCACTTCACTCTCCTCTGGACTCCAATGTGGCTCCTTTGATGTACAAACACATCGACCCCCGCGGCCCTCTCTCCGCCTGCGATGCTGAAGGTGGGTGGTAGCTGTGCAAACTGCTGAGATGGTATACAACTGATCTAGGATCAGTTCTCACCTTCAACTGATCTAGGATCAGTTCTCACCTTCAACTGATCTAAGATTAGTTCTCACCTTCAACTGATCTAGGATCAGTTCTCACCTTCCACTGATCTAAGGTCAGTTCTTACCTCCAACTGATCTGAGATTAGTTCTTCTCACCTTCAACTGATCAGTTCTTACCACCTGGTTCAGCCGAACCACCTTCATCACTGTAGCAAGGGGCTAGGACTGTCCTGTCAAGAGATCCATACAGACACACTGTCTGCCTGCTGCTGCCAAGATCAGGACCATGGACAGCGAGGACTGTCCCTGAACCAGGGTAGCGTTGGACCCACCTTGCTGGAAAGGCCTAGTAGTTCAAGGAGGCCTACGTAAGCGAACCACTCCTCCCCTCCCCCAGCCTCCAACGTAACAACATTACGCAACGAGAGCCGAGTTCAAAGCGCTCTCCTTTCAATCTTCCTCTTCATCTGAAGACACCCGCTGCTGCTTGGCAGCCCCACTCTCCCTTGTGCTAGAGCCTTTTCAAGAGATATTTATAGGAAATCTATGGACTGAGCTACCTCGGTTCGCATCATAAAGATTTGTCTGCTCGACTGGATCCGTCTCCTCTCCTTATGCTGTCGGTTCAGTTATCTGAGCCTCAGTCCAGGAAACTGGACAGTTGTTGGGAGTCAGCGGCTGCGTTGTCTGGCTGTCTGGTGCTTCCTCTCTTGGTGTGTTAATCCAAGCAGAGCGACGCAGCCATGCTTTGGTGGCAGAAGCGTTAGAACGGCTAACCATACCTGTCATCGTGCAGACCTCAACGTCTCTCTCCGAGAAGAACGGGAGAGGTTTTTCCAGCGGAGGGCTGTCGGGCGGGCGGGGGGGGGGGGCATTCTCAGAGCGTTGAGTCTATTTTTAGGACCACCTCAGGGATCGGAGCCAGTCCGGAGCAGAATGACGGGCTAGTGGGTAACCTGGTTTTTCCAAGATTACAAAAAAGAACCTCGTGAAACTCCCGTGTGAATAAAGACTGGGCCTGAAGAAAAGGTCCACGCGCACGCTGACGCACAAGAAACACGCATGGACACACACTGACATACGCTAACGCACAAGAAACACGCATGGACACACACTGACACACGCTGACGCACAAGAAACACGCATGGACACACACTGACACGCTGACGCACAAGAAACACGCATGGACACACACTGACACGCTAACGCACAAGAAACACGCATGGACACACACTGACACGCTAACACACAAGAAACACGCATGGACACACACTGCCACACGCTGACGCACAAGAAACACGCATTGACACACACTGACACACACTAACGCACAAGAAACACACATTGACACACACTGACACGCTAACGCACAAGAAACACGCATTGACACACACTGACACACGCTAACGCACAAGAAACACGCATTGACACACTAACACACGCATACACACACACAGTCGCACACAAATCCACAGTCACAGTCAAACGCAGTCACATACTTTCACAGTTCTGTCTCATGTTGGATTCCGCCACACACACACACATTCACGCCACACACACCCTCGTACTACACACACACACACTCATACCACCCTGTTCTTTCTCTCCTTTTACAGATGATATTGCATTACGCCTCCATGGTTGGCTCTGTGCCTTGAGTGGGTGGAGAGTCGTCACATTACAGGGCAGTTACATCACTCTCGCACAATCCCCCATTCCACCAGGTGTTCCTCATCAGCGACAACCAAAAACAACACAACCATGCCCCTTCGTCTCCGCTCCTGAGACCCCCCCTCCCCCACCACACACACACACACACACACACACAAGCCCCAGCAACACACACAACCCTGCAGCACCTCACTTAGACAACAAACAGTTGTAACACTGTGTTAACGTTGAGCCAATGAGGATGCAGCTCTTCGGAGCAGCGTGGCCTGGCTGTGTCTGCATGCGGTTCTTCCTGAGAGCCGGAGCCACTGTTCTTCCAGGATGAGTTAGTCCCCCTGCTTCATCTATCAAGACGCCGGGGCCTCAGACACACAGCAGAGGCACCGGGCTGGGATTGGTGGCTCAGCTCACAGAATATTGGCATCCAGAGGTCACCGCCTCGGCTTTTAGACATGCTACTGTTACGCAAGACAGGGGGGAATGAGAAAAAGGAGGAAGCAGAGCTGGTGAGGGGTGGGGGGGTGGAGTGTGTGTGTGTGTGTGGGGGGGGGGGCAGAGTGATGTAGTGAGAGAGTTATTGAAATCGAGGGAGGAGTGGAAAGGGAAATAGAGGAACGAGAGGCAGAGCAGAGCTGTGAAAATAAATGAAAGAGAGAGAGAGAGTAATAGAAAGAGCTGAAGTGGACACAAAAACGGGCTGGGAACGAGATGAGGAGGGGGGCGAGAGAGAGAGAGGAGGGAGAGGGAGGAAGTGGAGGAGGAAGGGGAGAGTGGAGGAGAGAGAGAAAGAGAGTGGGTGAGAGGGTGTGAGTGAAGGGGAAAGATCAAGATGAAGAGAGAGAAAGAGATAAGGCCAGAGAGTGGAGGAGAGAGAGAGATAGAGAGAGAGAGAGAGAGAGAGAGAGACAGAGAGAGAGAGAGAGAGAGAGATTGGGGGAGGGGGTTACCGCCTCAGCAGGGCAGGTGTTTGTTTCATCATCCCAAGGGGGCTCCTCGTTATCTGCTGAAGGTCAGGAGAGAGCATGCCTTGGGTGCTGAATTCCTTAGCATGGTCACTGCTTTGTATTTGACACGAGAGACCTTTAAGTCCAGCGTGAAGCGCTGCATAGTAGTACACCTCAGCACAAAAACTCCAGCCAAATGAAACAGGATTGTACCAGCTGAGTCGAGCCTTCCTGGGGAAATGACTATCGGCTGGACGTGGACCGCTGTCTCCTGGGGTGAGAGTAAAAAGCAGCCGTTCAGACACTCTGCAAGCCCTTCAACCGCACGCTCTCATCCGCGTAGACGCGCTACAAAAGCCGCTCCTCGTTTCCAGCCTCTGCACGCTCATCCTGAAACACGCCCCGGGATCCATTTTGATTAATTGAATTTTGGCGCTAATTTTCTGGAGGATTATTTACAGTCAAAAGCAGCATCAGCTTTGTCGTTAGTTAACATTCTCATGAGAAGCTAGCCAGCGCTAACTCCCAAAGGAAAAAAAACAAAACAAAAAAACAATGTTTACAGAGAAATCATTGGCAGCAACTGACGTGAGGAAGAATAAGCCAACGTAGCAACGCCACCGGAGATCATCCTTTGATGTTCCGGCGACGCACTTTCTCAGCATGGCTGAAGTCTGACGCTCAGCGCTTTAGACGGGTCGGAAGGAGCGTTAGATGCGCTACATGCTTGGTCACTTCACGGTTGAAGTAAAAACAGGGCAAGGGGGGGGGAAGGACCCTGAGATGTCTCTGTTGGGATTTAGCAGCTAAGGAGTGTTGAGAGTCAGGTGGCTCAGCGGTTAAGGCGTTGAGCTCGTGATCAGAAGGTTGCGAGTTCGATTCCCTGCAGTGGCTACATGAGATTGTGTCCTTGGGCAAGGCACTTCACCCTACTTCCTCAGCCTGCCTCAGGGGGGAATGTCCCTGGACTTACTATAAGTGTCTCTGGATAAGAGCGTCTACTAAATGTAAATATATTGTATTGAAGTACTATCGAAGAGTACCTTGAAAAGCCAGGGGAAGTTTCACCATGGGTCTCTCTTCCTCTCCTTTCTCTCCTTCTTTTTCTCGTCCCTGGCCCATACAACTGAGTAACCCCTAAAATCTGCCCATGAATATTCCAGGTGTTCCTGCGCTCCCGCCTCTTCATCAGCTAAATCTAGTCTGTCCTGTAAGTGTCTTACGTAATAAAGCGAGTGACGTACACATCAATGATGGATGGCAGGACACCCGTGAAATTTGAACGACTCGGAACGTTCCAGGAACAGGGAAAACTCGGTGAGATGTAGGCCAGGTTAACGCTGTTCTCCTGGTGCTTCCACAGCTTGAGCATCAGGAGGTCTAATGACTTAGGCCAAGTCCCAGGTGAGGACACCACAGGGGGGGAAATGGATTCAAAGTGCCTGTAGTAGGAGATCCAGGTCCAGAGTAATAAGACACCACAACACACCGCTTCACCCGGGTGAGCTGTGCTAAGTCATGTACGGATTCGGGGCTCCGCGGGAAATCGGGGGTTGATGCGGGTTGAACTAAATCACTTTAATCTGTACATACTCTGTATATTCTGATTATACTGTTCATACTGTGTATATTCTGAGCATACAATTACAGTTATATTCTGTTGTAATAACCGTGTTGCACTTCTGCTTGGATGCTAACTGTATTTCGTTACCCTGTACTTGTACCTGTGTAATGACATTAAAGTTGAAACTAATCTAATCTAATGATCTTTGGAATCCGCTGCATCGTTTCCAGACCAACTGAATTCGAAAACTTAACACAGCGAAAGACAAGCCATGCTTCCAATTAACTAATGCAACGCTTTTTTTCAACTTTTTCCCCTCAGCAAGCCATCTTTCACCCAGAAGTATTCCCTCTGTTGGGCGTTCAGAGGTGCTAAAGTGCTCTCTCTCTATAATCCATTTGCGTCAGGCCTCCCTGCTGTTCCTGGACACCAGTGTCTCGGAGGTTACAGCCACTCCTTACTGACAGAGTCTTGGTTAATCAACAGAAAGCCTTCAGAGGCTTGAATTGTTTCCCTCTGTTTGGGAATCACTCATTAAATCAAAGGAAATGGTTCTCTTGGCAGATATATGTATTCTGGTACCCTGGGAGCATGGCAGACAAAAGAAGCACATCCATATCTTATAAGATGTCAACGGTAAACAACACGTTTCAGCAGAGGGGGAGTTCCACGTATTGGAGAACAGGCTTCCCAGGGAGTATATCTCACAACATGCCCACTGACAAACGCATTTTCACCGCACGAAATGGGGACCTTTCACGGCATTCCGCGGTGCTACGCTCGACGAGCTGGCGCTCACCGCGCTGCTTTCATCGTGAGTAAACAGAAGCCTTTACATAAGATCCCCTCCGGAGAATGCCGCTCACCAATTTAAGGGTGAGAAAAATAAAATCACATTGGTTCGCAAAGGGGGGGTGGGGGGGACGACACTGAGGCCCCTGAGAGGCGGTCTGTACAGATGCTGGTCTGATTGGTGATTAGCTGTTAGGTCAATGCACTGTTTTGACTTCTTAATTTAGCTCATACATACAGGTCCTGAGGGGCACCTGGGCTTTGGCACACAGCTCATGAAGGGCAGAGTAATCAAGTCAGGGCTTGGTGTGAAGACCTGAGATGAGAGAGATCTGTAGGGAAAAGGTAGGGGAGGAAGGTGGTGTTTGGGTGTGTGTGTCTTTTTAATGCCACGCTGCAGAACTACATTAACACTTAACCGATGGTCTTATCTTATCCAGAGGGACTTACAACAAATAAGGGACGTTCCCCCAAGACAAGTAGGGTGAAGTGCCTTGCCCAAAGGCAAGAGGTGCCTTGCCCTGGAGTTAGTCCAAATACCAGCTCGCTTCCCTAACCGCCCAGCCACCTGACTCAATCCCCCCCCCCTCCCCCCACAGACCTACCACCACAGTGGTAAACACTCTAAGATTGTCAATAGCTTTGTTAATCCAATGCACTTTAGAATGTATTGTTGGACCGACTCACAGTTCCTGAAATGAATAACTCAGGATAAGAACATTTTGAGATATTTTGAGTCTCCCTCCTTGAGGTTCGGGGAACATATTTTGGTTGTTTGACCATCCAGAGCGGGTTGACATCGTTCAGCAAAAGACATCCTAAACATATTTCCAAATACTTCTGACAGTATTCAAGAGTAGGCCTATTTAAGATTCTTCAAATATATTATTGACGTTATGTAGTGGGGGGAGAGGGGGAGGGGGAGGAATTTGACCAATGAAACCACTCCTCTTTTAACACACACGACTACACAGACCAGACCGCACCAAAAAAAGGCACAATTAAGGTTTCCAACCGAATCCGACACAGCATCGAGCGGCCTCATTTCAGAAGGTAAAACACAATCCACTGTCGATTAGTAAACCTCTGACTTTAACAAGACTGCGCATTAGCAAAACCCCACTTCTGCCTAGGCTTACATCTCACTTTACAGTAGTGCTCTGGCATATAATCGTCGTTCATCCTCTCAGAAAGCGTTCTGATCCCTTAAAGTTCTCATGCTTATAATCCTTTGATAGGATTTACATTATATTATCATGGTAGGTCGTGTCTGACAACATCAAGCCTTTAACTGGATGGATGATGAACCTCGTCTGGGGACTTTGGGATCTTTCTAATCCAGCTTCGTTAACTTGCTCATTGTCATTAATTAAAGTGCAGGTGCTCAGTTCAATGTTTTCCATCCCCTGAACCCAATCATCTAGGGCTACTTGTGAACTTGTCTTAAAACAGAATAACGTTGACTGTCCCCATTTACCCCCCCCCCCAGCCTAACCTTAAATAAGATGTTTACATCGTCTGTACAATATGACATGTTTATTCTTATGTATTATTGTAACACTAAACTGGCTACAGGAGCCTCACTGTTAGTTGGTCCAAACACAGTAAACAAGATTCAGCCTGCAGACAATGAAATCAAATGTGAAGTTGATTCTTGATCGATCGTATCTTTTTAAAGGAGTAACACTCACTTACTTGACGACATCACTACCCCGGGGTGGATGGTGCTGATGCTGCCACACGCTGCCTTCAAGATGCGCCAGCTTTGTTCCAGAACAGTACTGATGTTCTCCAAAGCGGACACACGCGCATGCATTTAACCCACCACCAAAGACACCCAGTAAACACATGCAAATAAACGCCCTGACATCATTTTGCATTACAGATTTTGCCCCATTTGTAATGCAACATAAAAACATGGATGGAGATAAGCGCTGCCTCACCGTCATGCACAGAACCTGCCCAGTCTGGTCCAGCTCAACTCCCGTTAGAACCCGCTTCATGCGACCCTTCCAAGCTGATATCAGATATAAACAGAAGCCATACTTACACGTCTCTTTGGATGGATCCAGCGGTGCCATTGCTCGGGAGTGGGCAGTGCATGCGAGCATTCGCATACGTTGAGTCCGACTGGCCAGTGTAGGAGACTGATCGCAACTCCTCTTCCTCCACGGTGTGGCAGTCCCGGTCGCGCGCCGGTTACGGGAGAGGGGTGCGCTCGATTCGGCGGATGGTTGTGGCGGGAATAGGAGCGGAGCTTGGCGGGAGGCACCGTCACTGACACATCAGCATCCTCATAGCTTGTTCATCATTTGTAACCTTATGTAAGGCCTTCAAAACTATCTTTTTAACGGATTTTTAATTTGATTTTGGACTGGGTTTCTCCACGGTTTCATGTAGACTATGAGAAGTATATTCAAATGAAGTGAACTTTCTGGGACTTTAAAGTAGACTATACTACTGAATAACACCGTAAAACCCTACATTATGGCAATAATTATAGGCGGTGTGGAATAGATTTTTTGTTTATTCTTCTGAATGTTTATTCTTCTTTTTATGTTTATTCTTCTGAGTGTTTATTTGTTGATCATGAAAATTCCAATTCACATGACAGCAGCATCACACAGTAATCACAGTAGGCTGATTTTAAATGATCAATCAAATGTCAAGTGCATCAAAACCTTATACAATTTTTATTTGTAGATCTTAAATTAATCTTTTGATGCTCTTATTCTCTAAGCCACAGCCCTGGAGCGGGCACGGTCCCTGGCATGTCATCAGCACCAAGCTGCCCTTTGAAGCCAGGAGCGGAAATAATTCACACACCTCTGGATCCAGGGGGGTTGTCCAGTTCAAGGAGATTAGAATGAAGCGGGGGAGGGGGGAAAGGGGGAGGGGGAGAAGGAGAGGGGCAGGGCCGGTTCTAGACAGGTATATATGAGGGGGCAGTCAGAAATGTGAAGGGGGCATCATGTGTACACAGAGGGGAGGGGTAGAGGGGGGAGGGGGAGAGGGTAGGGGGAGAGGAGGAGGGGGAGGGTGGAGGGGGAGAGGGGAGGGGTAGAGGGGGGTGTAGCAGCTAGAAAGAGAGAGTGACGTGTTTTGCTGTGTCCCCCACCCCCCCACCCCAGAGCCTCACCACCACCGTTACACGACCGATCCCTGATTACATTATTAAAATGTCTCCACAAGCACCACTTCTGCTGTGTTGTTGAATTTGCAGCGGCAGTAATTCATTAATGACACAACCCAGTACTGTCGTTCACAGAACAGTGACAGCTGATTGGACCTGTGAGTAGGTAAGTGACCCCCTTTGTGTTGAGAGCAGACTGGTCTCCTGGCTCAACCTTTTCCACTGGAGTTCCCTGAGTCACCAAAGCATAGAGAGAATGCCTCCCTCCCACAGCTCAGTTATGGCCCTGCTTTTTAACAATAACAGAATGTGATGATGTGGAAGTTTTGATTGATGGCAGCAGGGAATAGAAAAGTATTTGAATCGGTTTTGAAAGGTCATTGGATCATCATTTGGAAAAGTTTGGAGAAGAACATTTTTGGGTTTTCATCATTGATGAGTACTTGATGAGGAGTCTGCTATACTCTGCTATACTCTACTGTACTCTACTGTGCTCTACTGTGCTCTACTGTGCTCTACTGTGCTCTACTGTGCTCTACTGTGCTCTGTTCTGCTGTTCTCTGTTAGGAACGTCTCAGCTCTCCCACTCCTCTCCTTCACCAAACATTTCACTTTCACGTGTCTGAGAAGGTTCACGTGTTCTGCAAGGTAAGGTTGCACACAGCCACATGTGACTTGTCAGTAGTATGAATGTGTGTGAACGTTTCATAGGTGAATGTGTGTGTGTGTGTGTTTCGTGTGTTAGTGTCAGGAAAGTCAACAGCCCCTCATATATCTCCATGCACCGGTCAACACTGGCATTTATATTCACAGCAGTCGGTCCCCAAGGAATTACACTTGAATGGAGAATCTCTCCGGAGTACAAGCAGCGGAGGGTAGCAGATTGTGTTAACGCTCCTCTGTGTGTACAACCAGTTAGGAAAGAAGAAAAACAATGTATCAGGCAATGAGGTAGGCTTACCAACAGAAGAACACACAGCAATGTTTCGTATATAATCGTAATAACGTCAAATACATATTTTATATTCACTGTATGGCAGACTTTCCCCTTTGATACATAATTTAGTTGTGAAGAGATAAGTTTGATCTTTGGTCTATACTAAGTCTGAATTCATATTAAATCATGTTTTATGTGTTGAGGTCAAGAGGGGCCCTCATGGCTCTTTCCAAACAACCAACATGAATCAGCCTCTATAAGTTCCACAGGGCCACTCATAGGGGGCCACTCCTTTTCAATTCCTATTGGTTGATGCTGGCAAGGGAAAAACGAATACTATTGGCTACCATATGTAAGCTATATCGCAGGTTCAGTAGAGACGTTGATAATATAATCTTTCAAATACCATATTCTTATTATAGCCTAAATATAAATAACGATTTTTTTACTCCTGGGCAAAACAATTTGAACAAAATGTTCAAAAGAGGACTCGTGAAAGGCGCTCAAAACGCTGCTCAGCAAAGGTTAACAATGAAGTTCGTGAGATTTATGATGAAGAATGCAGCTTTGACAAATATGCCTAAACATGTCGAATATTACGCCAAATTCTCGCCTTCACCGCTCTCTATGAAACAGTTCATCGATTTTGGTGAGTAAAACGCCGCAGTAGTAAAATGACAGCATGTGATGACATCGCATAGGCTGTTTACGTAAAGAAACCCCCCCACTGAAGATAAGAGAGATAACTTAAAGTACGATTTTGTTCAATTAACTTTCACTTGACATAGAAACTGTTTTTTGTTGTTGTGTGCATTGTGGCAGCAATTCAGCCCAGTCTTGGCTGTTTCAAGTAGAGGGTCTATTGCATCAGCTTCAGTGGTATTATCATGTTCCTTCAAGTGGGTATCATGTCTGGGATTGTAAAAAAAAAGAGAAAGAAATTAAGCCACAACTGCTCCAACTATTCCAATTACAAACATCAGACAGTGTAATCTAAACACGTGTGTTCATTTAATCGAGGGGGTCTGTTAAAGAACATTAATTGCACCCCCCCCCCTTCCCTCCACCCCCTCCTGTTTACAGGTTCGACAAACGCATGTGAAAAGACATCTTTTGTTTTTTTAAGACAAGAACTTCCCGTTAGATTGTCGAACATCATGAAGGAGATCAACCTCCTCCCGGGCAGGCTGCTCACAACCCCATCTGTACAAATGGTGCAGACATGGTGAGGAGATGGAGGCTTCTAACAGTCGATGCCTCTACCCTGTTTATGTTCCTCTGCCCTTATGTTCCTCTACCGTTATTATGTTCCTCTACATTTATTATGTTCCTCTACACTTATTATGTACCATATCTGTTCTATGTTTGCTCATTCCTGCCATAGTACATTCTGTGTTTGTATGTCTTGCATAGCGAATAAAACAGATTGTGATTGTCAATGGGGGCACAGTCTTTACCCCAGCCTCGTGCCACACCGCGGTTCCAAACATGAACTTTACCCCAGTTTCTCCGCCAACCCGATTGCGCATGCGTGACAGAAAAAAACAATAACATGCGTTATTCTCATACTGTTCAAGTTCAAGTGCGATCATAATTTGATATGAATCAACAGTACAATTGTATACTTTTTAGCGATTAGATTTTCAGCAATAATTGACAAACATTGAATACAATGATAGTATTATTATGAATCATGTTCATAATATACAGGATTTTTTAATGATAAACCATAGTAGTAGCCTAAACAGTAAATAAAAATAACAGCATCAAATGTGTTTGTTTTGTGGTTAGATTCCACTGGCACTCTAGTGCCAGGTTCCACTGGCACTCTTGATATAGAAGCACATTTCCACATTCAACAATCTATAAACAGCAGCATGAACATGTCTGTTTTTAGGTACATCCAGAGCTTGATGGAGGTCTTGGAGTTTCTCGAGAAGAACCCTGATGACCAGAGCGTCTTGGGCGAGTGTGTACACCGCCACCTTATCCCACGATCCCAGCCGTGCCCCCAAATCAGCTCAGACTGTCCGAAGAAACGCACCGTCTAACAAACTCTGCCTTCGCTCTCAGGTTTGTTGACACCCTGGTGAAGATCAGGAACAGGCACAATGATGTGGTCCCCACCATGGCGCAGGGCATTATGGAGTACAAGGAGGCTTTTGCCCAGGACTCTGTCACCAACCAGAACATCCAGTACTTCCTGGATCGCTTCTACACCAGCCGCATATCCATACGAATGCTCATCAACCAGCACAGTGAGCAAAGACAGCTGCACTCTCCTCCCTTCTGAGGTGACATGGCGCCCATACGCTAGTTATTGCTTCTCAGAAGTCATTTGGAGCGTTCTTCCTCTTGCACCCCTTACAGCCTTAGTCTTTGATGGAGCGACGAACCCTCTTCACCCCAACACCATAGGAAGCATCGACCCACACTGTGAAGTCACCAGAGTTGTAAAAGGTAACCTCAGATCTTTATTCCTGTTGTCTTCTGAGGATACTTGATA
The DNA here is from genome assembly GCA_030340665.1 of Neosalanx taihuensis. Taxonomy (NCBI): domain Eukaryota; kingdom Metazoa; phylum Chordata; class Actinopteri; order Osmeriformes; family Salangidae; genus Neosalanx; species Neosalanx taihuensis. The sequence continues at coordinate 11,512,992 of CM059303.1, read as the reverse complement.
CGGTTAATTCAGGGGTGTCCAATCCTGGTCCTGGAGGCCACTGTCCTGACTGTTTTAGATGTTTCTTTACGCCAACACCTGATTCTAATGAATGGGTCTAAAGTATGAGCTCTGTGGAAGCCTGCTAATTATCATTTATTAGAATCAGACGTGCTAGAGCATGGAAACATCTAAAACCTTCCGGACGGTGGCCCTCCAGGACCAGGATTGGACACCCCTGGGTTTAGTCCTTCCCCTTTGATGTGTGGAGAGAAATGTTGAGGTAAACATAGCTTTTTATTGCTTCCAAACCTGGCAATCCTTCAAGAGTCCTAATATATCATGTCCTCGTCTGTCTTCTCAGATGCTTACCAAAGTGCCAAGATGCTGTGTGACAAGTACTACGTCAGCTCACCAGAGCTGATGCTGAAGGAGCTGAACAGTAAGCCCAAACCCCATCACATCTCATCTCCCATCGCAGACACCACGATCGTCTCATACAAACACGGATTCCGAAAGTTGACGGTTGTTCTTTGTTCATCTGTGACACTTTGATGACATTGAGCGCTGCACTTGTGACCATATGGGGCGTCTAATGATGTCTCTCAGGCAGAAGTGGGTTAGTGAGGAGGGCTGAGTGTCTCAGACAGTATTGACACCGACCCCCTGGTCAGGCAAGGCCCAAAAATAGAGCTCAGTTGGATCCCTGGCAGATGTGCATCGCTTCGACTGTCAGACACCAATTGTCTTTGTTTTGAAGAGCTCCCGTACGGATTTGACATATTTTCTCTCCTTCTCCGTAGGTGTCAACAGGAAGCAGCCCATAAATATAGTCTACGTGCCCTCTCATCTCTACCACATGTTGTTTGAGCTCTTCAAGGTGGGGTAGAACTTGGAAATGTGGTATTATGTACTGACCTTGGATCTGTCGACAGCTGTCGATGAATGTTGTTTGATGATGTCTACTGTTCCACCTGTAGAATGCAATGAGAGCCACTATTGAACACCATGAGACAAGCAACAGTCTTCCACCAATTCAAGTCATTGTGGCCATTGGAGGTGAGGACATGTCAATCAAGGTAGGGGCGCAGGAAACAGCTTCATGACATAAGTACCGTAGTTTTTGCACTATAGGGCACACTGGATTATAAGGCGCACTGTCAATGAATGGTCTATTTTCGATCTTTTTTCATATATAAAACGCACCGGACTATAAGGCGCATTAAGCGGAAAAAAACTGTCAGATAAATCCGCGTCATAAGCGTGTCTTTTGACAGGTGCCACTTTGGGATCCTTATACACACACTGTAATATTATGGTGAAGCACAGTATGTATTACTCCGTGACGCACCTGGCTACGGTAGCCGTAATGCTGGGGTCAGTAAGCAAAACCAAGTCGCTTTGGAAGCGTCTGCTAAATCAAATGTAAAATGTAAAACCAGAATGAATCCATATATGTTTAATGGAACCACATAGCTCAGACAGGCCTATCAGAGGACAGCACAGAGCCTCTGATCTCCAGCGTCCACAGAGCCTAGCCAGGTTGTAACCTTATCTCCAGAACGGCTTGATCTGTTTTGTGAGCGCTGCACCTGCTTCGCGGTCACATAACACAATACCAAGAGTGGTCTTGTCTTGTTCCCATGACGATATGCTAAAACAGAATCCTCGGCTGTTTCATGTCCTTGAATCACTCCTAAGAGACCCCCGCCTGCCTGCCTGTCTGCATGCTGCTACCATCTGCATCGGTTTGTACCTTTTATACCTTGTCCCAGTTCCCGGACTGCATGCTCACGCCATTTCTGCCTCCATTCCCCCCTCCCATCTCTCCCCTCTCTCCCCCCACCCTTGCTGTCGTTGTGTAGGTGAGTGACAGGGGTGGTGGCGTGCCCTTCAGGAGGACCGAGACTCTGTTCAGCTACATGTACTCCACTGCCCCCGCGCCTCAAATAGGAGAGGACGCCCCGGCGCCGTTCGTGAGTTCCTCTCTCTGCGCTCTCGCCTGCTCCCGCCGTCTTCCCCCGTCACATCATAACATCTTCCGACGGATGAGTGATCGGTGGATGCGGACATCTGGCTGAATCTCCTGCTCTCTCCTCTCCAGGCTGGTTTCGGCTACGGCCTTCCCATCTCACGCCTCTATGCCAAGTACTTCCAGGGCGACCTGCAGCTGTACTCCATGCAAGGCCACGGCTCGGATGCCGTCATCCACTTGAAGGTGAGGCATGAAGCGGGACGTCTAGGGGTGGCCGAGAGACACAGACGTCCCTCCATACCTCCCTCTCTCCCTCCACAGCCCTCCTCTTTTCTCTCTTTTGAAGATTTCTCCAAAATTCAACCGTGTTTTCCTCTGTAGGCTTTGTCAAGGGACTCTGTGGAGAGGCTCCCGGTGTACAACAAGACAGCTCTGAAGAACTACAAAGCGAGCCAGGAAGCGGATGACTGGTGTGTTCCCAGCAAAGAGCCACTGGATCTGGCCCGCTACAGGGTGGCCAAGTGAGACGAGGACCCTGGCCTGGTGCAGACCGTGAGGCGTCAGCGTATCGGCTAGACTGCCTGCCTGCCTGCCTTCCGGCCCTCCAGTCCGCCCTGTTCACCTAACCCCTGTTACATTTAGGTAGCGGTATTAGCTAACAAGCGGAAAATACTAGAGGTTGACTGACCTCACGAAGACTCAAGGTCATAGCAGCAGATGCTCAGTTAGAGAAGTGAAGGCAATCATCGGATGCACCGGTACTGTGTACTGATAAATAATTGATGGCTCTACAAAAGCATTAGATCTCATCCTACTTGAATTGCTGACAGCCAGAAAATGCCACTTGAACCTCGCGTGGCCTGGGAGATAAAACGACAGTATTGGTCATAAAAACAGTTTCTACTGGGATACCATTCGATAACGAGTGCCGTTTTTGTTTAATCTGTTTTTGTGTTAATGTCCGCTCAAGTACTTTGAAATATTTCAGAAGAGTTTATTTTAGAAGTCAACCTGCTAGCTACTGACTAACACACAAGTGTGTTTTCCTCTGTGCTCTTAATGAGTAGCATTGAGCTAATGTGTTATGTTTCCATTGGTATTCATTGACTTCATGTGTTTGATGAGATTGAGTGTTTACGATGCAGAAAATACGATATATTATTGTCCCTCTCACCAAGCTCAAACTGCACAATGTGCATGGCTGCGGTTTTGAATGCGCCAAATAACTAGAAATTCTAATTCTAGTCAGAAATTCTAGAGTTTCCACAAACAGGACATGAGGCTTGTTTCATTTGATGTAGCCTGTTAACTATTTTGTATTATAATTTTTATTTTATTTTGTTGTTCATACTGTACATATCACCTACATTTCCACATCCAAATGATGACATTAAATATGCATTATTGACTAAATATATATATATTGTTGTGAAATCCTGTCTTTCTTTGTGTCTGGGCACTGTAGATTAATGAATAAAGAAAAAAGATGAGCTATCAGTCACGATGTAGAGACCAAACTCTTCTGTATAGGATGACATTGAGTCACGTTGTGTGTGTGTGTGTGTGTGTGTGTGTGTGTGTGTCACTAGCTATTCTGAAGTTCCAGTTCCATAAGTTCTCGGAAGTCTAAACAGCCAAGATGTTCTAGAGATGTTCCCCCACATGTGAATGTCCACTCCTCCTTCTGTTCGGCTAAATTCACTACATTAATCATCACCGTGCTCCAGTGACATTACTAATGAAGCAATGGGGAGAATTGAGAAAGTTGGACTGAAAGGTTCTGGCCCAGTGCCCAATGAGAGGCCACTGCACTGCAGCACTGTTTGAACAACTGGCTATTAGGGGCCAGTGGGTGGAGGGAAACATGAGGTATCCTGGCTACAGTGCTATGGCCAAACCAGCTTAATCTATGGCCTGTCCATTAAATATTTATCAATGAACGAATTTATTCATAAACTAATTAACTTCAATAAACACGGAAACTTTTCTCAAATGCATTGCACCGTGTTACAGTGACTATTTAAGATAATCCTTTAGTTGTCCCGCAGTGGGGAAAATGCAGTTTGCAACAGTGGCAGGGTACAGTAAAGCACTCAGTGACAGGTTAAAATAAAGAAATACAGGGTCAGATCAGGCTGGCCCAGTCCATGTCCCCTCCCCAGTTCCAATCAGAGATAAGATAAGATAAACCTTTATTTGTCCTCCAGGGGGTGGAAATTGCAGTTCACAACAGCAGCAGGGTAAAGTGGGAGATGGACCAAATCCCAACCCAAATCCCAAATCCCAGGATAAACAAGAAAAAGAGGGTATCGCCCCCTGGGTGTAAATCAGGGTAGGACCTCCACTATATGAGGTTAAATCCATCACCCCTTGCATTGACTTCCCCAGCAACTTCAACAGCTACTGTGAAGTCAGCTAACAGTGGACAGTAAGAAGCATCTGATATGAAAACAGCGTTTATTCATAAGGGGTTTTGGTGTTGTCTGTGAGAGTGATTGCACTCCATATGATAGCAACACAATACCACAATTCTAACACTAGATGTCAGAGCAGGTCAGTTGGTTGCATTATATGTGTGTCAAGACTTCAGTTCTGGGTATTTGAGCGTGTTGGTGGTCTCATGTCTCGTTCATGTTCAGGCTCTTGTAAGCATTGGCATTGCAGTTTCATCCAATACACGAATCCATATATTCATCGTGAGTAACATATGCTGGATTAAATAAATTAATCTTTACCGTCTCCATACAGAAAACTGCAGACTGGCCTACTGCTTGAAATATATGTTTAATTGTTAAGAAAAATGGTAGCATATCTTTTTCAACCATACTTTCTTTTATGATTCTTTGTTTCTTAGTCTTTAAAATACATATTTTTAAACATCAACCTATCCTGGAAGATTGTTACCATATTATTTTATTCCAAAGCTGCCCCACACTTCTGGAGAGGAGGAGCACCCGCCAAGCTGCCCCACACCTCTGGAGAGGAGGAGCACCGCCAGGAGGGACGGGAGAAGTCTAGGATAGACAGCGAGTAGAAACCTTTAACGGGTCAAGGCTGCTTCTCGGTGGAAAAAGCAACAAGTTTATTTGATCATGGAGACTTAAGTTGGAGGATATTTTTGTTCAAGTTTGAAATTCGATGTAGGGTTACTACTGAAAACGAGAACCCTCGACACGACTATAGTCAGTCTATGTTTTGTATTTTTTTTTTACTCATTCACGATTTTTTTCTTAATATCAGACACTCTTGAGTATATGAATGTAAAAATGCTGACAGGGCTGTAAACTCTATATTGAAGAAAAGGCTTTCTGGAAAACTCGAGATTATTTACCTGTTTGGTGTCAGATAAAGGACCGTAAAGTTGTGTAAATTTATATAAGTATATATTTTTTTTACAAAAACATCTTAAGAAGAAAATACAACAATGGCAGAACACGAGAGTTTGGAGTTTGGAAAGGCTGACTTTGTGCTTTTGGATAACGTGTCTTTGGAAGATTTTATGGCGAACCTTAAACTCAGGTAAACAGCGGTCGTTTACCTTTGAGGTGACACGGATGAACGCATGTTTCCAAAACATGTTTTTTTCTGCACCATAACTGTTATCGGAAATTATAATGTCATTTATTCAGTTATCCTCCTAGTAGACTACAATTGAGTTTATTCATTGCTTTTATTATTATTACTTGCAAAGAGTGAATTTGTCGAGGTACAGCTAGTGACAGCAGGTGTCTTATTCATTTAATTGGTGTGTTAGATTTTCTCTAATCTCTCTAACTATTTGGGTTATCTGACCCAGACTTTACAATAAAAACAGGGTTTGATACATCTGTCATTATTTGAGTGTGTTTGAACTTGCAGGCCTTTAATGATCAGTGAACTTTGGTCAATGTCATTTCATATGGAGGCTCCATAGTCACGCATTTATCTGCATAGTTTGTGGAGGAACTTTGGTGGGAAAATGGTTCATCTTCAAGTCATGGATATCTTCAGAATGTCTCTGGAGATTTTTGTTAACATTCAAACTGCAGGTTCAGTTAGCCTTTGAAACGTCCACTTGGCTTCAGCGGTCAGGATACCGAGGACATTCCTCAGACCTTGCCTGTCCCTTATGCCGGTAACACTGTGTTTGAATGGAGCCCCACCCAAGCACTCACAGTGCTCCCATTGGGGGGAACAAACAGGATTCCCATGAGCTTCAGCAGTGGTTTGTGTGGTTCGACAGTGTTTGTGAATGCAGTTAGTGGGGGAGTTACTCTAAGAGTCTTAAGTCCTCCACTGCATAGTTTCAGCACATCCATTTCCTCATCAGTCCTTTATCTTATCTGGTTCTGTGCTAGGTGTGTTCAGTATGGGAGTTTCTGTGGAGGAAGACCAACACTTTGTAACTAGGTGTGATGTTCTCACCGACAGAGCAACTTAGATCTCCACATTGAAACGTTCATTTAGCTCTTCTTTCTATTTAAACTATAGTGGACAGTGTAATGCTTATTCAGAGAACTAAATTCTTTACAAAGGTTTGGTGGCATCGCCTGGTGATAATAACGTTGATGTCCTTTTATTTGGAAACTATCCATCGAAGACACCACTGCCTTGATTACTGTATCATTTCCGCTCATACTATGCCAGCACTGGATCATACTGGCTTCTAGCCTGGATATAAATAACCAGTATTTAGAAGTTCATCTCTTAAGTCAATGTTGAGCAGTAGTTGTCCAGTACACTTTTCTTTGACTGCTTTCTGTCTGTCTCTGTGTTTTTGCACTCGTAAACGTCACATTCTGCGATGGGCCTCAAAAATGTTGGCCACGTTATCATCCTTCAACGTGTTAGTCTAACGCTCCACCTTTTATAAATCATTCTGTTTCGGGTCTGACATCGGGAATGTCAAAATCGCGCTCCGTTTGGCATGGAACGTGTTGAACGCACAAATATTTCAAAATCCCTCAGATAACGCTTTTAATTTTTTTTAGTGGTGGCTTCAAAATGCCACGTCCTGAAAGCACCACAGGCTGGCTGAACACACCCTGAGTAAACACGAACCCTGTCGCATGACGTCCTCTGAACCCTCCATCCTGTCCGCCGCTGTGGGTGTAGCCCACCATGATAAGCAGCTCGCTGGATAACTCAGCTGTTTGCATGTGATAGTCTGGTAACCGAGCCAACAGCTGGATCTGCACGGCCCGCCTGCGTTCTCCCCAGCTGGGCCGGTTGGCGTGGCGATGGCTTGTGCAGATTGTTATTTGCCGAGGGTGTGACCGTACAGGAGCACTTCCTTCCCCCTCCTCCTCGGCCGTCTCCCCCCCCCCCCCCCTTCCTCTCCACATCTGTGTGTAGAGTAGAGTCAAAGAGGGATATTTACTGGAGAGGAACTCGAGAGAGGAGCTGTAAAGTCCATGAGGCGTCTAACTGTCCCCCGAGAGAGGCAACTTTGCAACTTTGCAGCGTTTCGGATTCATCTTTGTTTGTTTTCCTGTGTCGGCCTGAGGGAATGGCTCAAGTTAGCCCTGCTCTAAAAAGTTCTAATGACAGAGAGTCCAACCAGGACTAATTCAGGAGAGTTCTGATCCGTGTGCCTTGATGTGACCAGACTACTGACATATACTCTGTTTGACTTGTGGTTGAAACAGCCAGGCCCTTTAAAAGCCCTGGGCTGAGGAGGCCATGCCTAAATATACCCCAGTGTGTGCCCTAACTCTGTGGAAACATTCAGTCTGAAACGAGTGACATTCTGGTCTTGGGAATTCTGTCCTAACAGACCGATCAGCCGCCATGGGATTGCTATGGCAACATTGAAACAAGCCGACGATGTTGTAAAGGTCCTGGCTTTATTTAACACATGGCAGAATACACATCTGTGTACTGTCACCTCTGTTCAGCCCATGCCTTTATATGGTCATGCTGTTTGTCTGGTTTACGGGCCACAGGAAATGTTACTGGAAAATCTCTACATGTTTCCAAAACAATTACAAAGGCATTTTTGGAATTCTTCCTCACGGGGGTCCCTGATACTGAGATTAAAGTCAGATTAAATAGCTGATGACCATGTAGGCATGGCAACACTTTAGTCTGCACTCCCTCCAATGCCCTTTGTTGTAGCTCAGCAGCGGCCTACAGACTTTCATTCTGGGCCGTTATTTAGATCTCCCTCTCATCGTCAAAGGAAACGTTTATTTTATTGGGTAAAGAACTGACTACGTTCGCACAAAGTAATTCTACACGTTTTTGTTTTGGCTGGAAGATGCCGATCTTTGTTGAGGACATGGCTGACAATGTGCAGCGTGTTGTCCAGGCTCCTTCTGGCTGCTTATTACTGTCAATTGATTTGACCTTTGCACCCGTCTGTGGGGGACGGGGGGAGGGATTTGAAGCAGGAAGTATCCGATAATAAAGGAGGGGGGGCAGAGGAAGCAGCAGAGATGGTCCCCACTTTTCGGTGGCGTTTTGCTGCTTTCAGCCTCTCGTGTTATTGTTTCCTGCAGGTTTCCTCTGAGTTTTTGCTGCTAGAGATGACAGGCAGCCATGTCTTGAGATTAATCATCTATATACTGTGGAATACTGAGGACTAAACTATTCAGATGATGCGTCTTTAAGCAAATCCTGCATTGTACGATTGCATGAAATTGAACTGTTTGGTTGAAAAAAATAAGTTGACAGAAAAAAGAACCTTTCTAACACCCTGAAAGATACATTCAAGGTTTATCATTAAAAAAAGATATGATTAAAAATACTACATCAAAAGGTGATATGGGAGGACCCAGAGGTCAAAGATCATCCAGTGCTTCCTCTTCCTGGAAGGCAGGTGTCTTCTGCCAGGTCTCACATATTTCTACTCTTTGTTCTTCCTCCAATAAAAACGAAATGGAATGAAGTCGATCTCTGAAAACAAACGGTCAGAGAACATGTTGTCCTGACGACCTCAGACCTTCCATGTGAACTGAAATTGAGGGCAGTAATATGCTTTTTTTTGTCTAAATATTTGATCCAAACCTGCCTATATTAAGGTTGTTTTTTTCCCCGTTAGTGGTCACTTACATGGAGACCTTTTTATAGCTGAACTGGATTAAAACACTCCTTTTCTCACTTGCCAAAACTGCTCTTTGCCAAGGACTGTGAGGAGTGAGCACAGATGGCAAGTATAAAAGGCCTTGCGGTCCAGATTTGAAGAGATAAGATCCCTTTATGGCCCCTGATGATCTTATAAAGGCACACTGACGTCCTCTCTGCCTCCTGGCCTTCTCTCCCACGATGCCTCAGGATTAGGTACGGCCTGGCTCTGGATTGTGATTCGCTAACAGAATTCTCAAAAAAAAAGAAACACTTCTGGATTGTCAGATTTTGGGAAAAATGCCTCTCTGCTTTGATCAAATTTCTCTCCCTCTCTCTCCTTCTCGTTCTCTCTCTTCCTCTCTCTTCTCCTTCTCTCCTCTCTCCCTGTCTCTCTCTTCTCCTTCTCTCCTCTCTCTCCCTGTCTCTCTCTTCTCCTTCTCTCCTCTCTCTCCCTCTCTCTCTCTCTCTCTCTTTCACCGCAAGTATTTTCATGCAACCCCTTGTAATGTGAAACACATTACTAGCCTTACATAAACAGGGACTGTGCTTTTGGAGACCTTTTCCCTAAAATAAGTCCTTGAGTCCTTGCAGACGTCTCATTTGTGGACTGTGTGCGTTGGCATACGCTGCAGACTGTCCAGCGCATGTTTGTGGTCCTCATGCATAACTCCATTTCTTGTTATGCCACTCTCTATTTCACTGCTTTTCTGTCTTCCTCTCGGTCTCTCTCCCTCCCTCTCGTTCTCTCTCTGCTTTTCTTCCTCTGCTTCTCTTCCACTCTCTCTTTCTCTCTCTCTCTCTTTCCCTCTCTCTCTCTCCCTCTCTCTCTCTCTCTCTCTCTTTCTCTCTGACTGTCTCTCTCTCTCCCTCTCTCTCTCTGCTTTCTCTCTCTCTCTCTCTCTCTCTTTCTCTCTGACTGTCTCTCTCTCTCTCTCTCTCTGCTTTCGCTCTCGCTCTCTCTCTCTCTTTCTCTCTCTCTCTCTTTCTCTCTGACTGTCTCTCTCTCTCTCTCTCTGCTTTCTCTCTCTCTCTCTCTCTCTTTCTCTCTGACTGTCTCTCTCTCTCTCTCTGCTTTCTCTCTCTCTGCTTTCTCTCTCTCTCTCTCTCTCTCTCTCTCTCTCTCTCTCTCTCTCTCTCTCTCTTCCTCGCTCATGCTTTGGTACTTCTGGCACCCCAGTTGGTCTACCTTCCGTACCAGAGCTTCATACTTCATACTAAGAAGGCTAGAATATTCTAGTGTATGTCACTCAGCACAAACAAGTCCTGTAACCCTTCTTCTCATTTGTACAAGGAGACCTTTGATTCAGCTTAATAGAGATTTGATCGAATTAATCTTCCCATTAAAGCCAGCTGGCTCCCCTGTAGGGATTTGAAGCACATCCTCTATTACTGGCTGATTTCATATTCTCGAATTATTCTAATAAACTTAGAATCATGTTTCATTCATTCAGCAGATCTATATCAGTGTTTCAAATACCAAGAAGTACTTTGTGTCATGTGGTGTGGTCGGTTAGGGTGTTAGGCAAGTAATCAGAAGGTCCCTGGTTCAAACCCCGGCTGTGTCAACATGACGTTGTGCTATAAGAGCGTCTGCTAAATGACTAACACTAACACTAAAATTGAAAAAACCTTAGACTTTGGAGTGAGAGATATGATTGGCTACCTGCCCTAGTCACTTCTAGTAAGGTTCCCCTAAGTAAGTTCTAGTTAAGGGCCATCTATATACAAATATATATTTTTGAATAGCAAAGGTATCTTGAAATCACTAATTACCTGACATGCGTGTAGGTCCTGACCGTCACACTAAGAACCTGCAGGTCAAACACATGTTGACATAAACAAGAGCCAGGACTCAGTGTGCGACAGACAGGGGTTCTTAGTATGGTAAGGGCTTAGTAAGGGCAGTGATGTCATTCTCTCTTCTGTTCTGTTGTGTCTGGGTCTGGCTGGTGGGGATGTGTGTGTGTGTGTGTGTGTGTGTGTGCGCGTGTGTGTGTGTGTGTGGGCAGGGCTGTTACTCACTCTTCACAGCTAGGCCTGAGATCATTTCACAAGCTCTGCATGAGTCACACACACACACTCGCACACACACCTACACACAGACAAACAGAGACACACACTTACACACACATAGACAAAGACACACACACACACACTCGCAGGTTTGTTTTCCTGTTCTAGTGATGACTGGAACCTAGCAATGCCTGGACACCATTCACCCCTAACCTTAACCCTTAACATATTTCTAACCCTAACACTGATTCTAACCCAAAACCCTATAAAAATGGCTGTTGAATATGTATCCACGTGGTAAATAGTAAATATACTATTAGCTGTAGTTAAACAACACCACCATCATCTGATCACCACTATTGGTCTCTCACTTGATATGAATATTAATTTACATTGTTATCCCAAGTTACATCCCCTCTTCTCTCCTTTCTTCTCCTCCCTCCCTCCCTCCCTCCCTCCCTCCCTCCCTCCCTCCCTCCCTCCCTCCCTCCCTCCCTCCCTCCCTCCCTCCCTCCCTCCCTCCCTCCCTCCCTCCCTCCCTCCCTCCCTCCCTCCCTCCCTCCCTCCCTCCCTCCCTCCCTCCCTCCCTCCCTCCCTCCCTCCCTCCCTCCCTCCCCTCTCTTCACCGCTGCTTGAGGGTTGTCCTCAGATAACATGCTGAGTAATGTCTGCGTCTGCAGCCTTGTCTGTCTTCTGGGTCTCGTTTCTCTGGACCGGCCCTCCAGCTTCATCTGCTGTATAGTTCAGCGAGCCGCTACATGAGGGACCGGCTAACGTTTACAAAGTTTAAACAGCTTCCCGGGTCAGACACCCCCCCCCCCCCCCCCCCCCCGTCAAAAAAAGCCCTGACTTGCTTCCAAAAGGATTGTTTTATTGAATTCTTTTTTTTGTCACTGAACTGAATGTCCCCTTTAAACGTGTTGTGGGAATGTCTGCGTATTCGTGGAAGGCGGCCGTTGGCCAGACAATGAAGGGCCGTGTCCAGAAAACACACACTGTCAGCCACCCGATCCTCACCCAACCTGTTTACACCTGGCTCCCCTTTCAGTAGTATTCAGACCAGGGACCAATGGAGGAGGAGGGGGAACACACAGGGAGAGCTCCTGGTGACGTTACTGTCCTGGAGAGCGACACGCTCGCTGGCACTGAGAGCCCAGGTATCACAGAGCTGTCAGCAGAGAGTAGGGCCATGCTGATGGATACGGCTGTTATGTTCTCTCTCTCTCTCTCTCTCTCTCTCTCTCTCTCTCTCTCCCCCTCTCTTCCTCTCTCTTTTTCTGTGTGTGTCTGTGTCTCGCTCTCACTCTCTCCCTATCTCTTTCTTTGTGTGTCTCTCTGTGTCTCTCTGTCTCCCTCCCTCCCTCTCTCTCTCTCTCTCTCTCTCTCTCTCTCTCTCTCTGTGTCTCTCTCTCTCTCTCTCTCTCTCATTCTATTTGGGATCAGCCCATACAGGTGGTCTCGTGTCTTGTCTCGAGTGTTTCACGCTGAGGGGATTTCTGGCAGAGTGGAAACGTCCCAACCCGTCCTGAATTCCCCCCGCTCCCCTTCTCTCTCCCACCAGAAGCCAACCCATCAGATTAGACTGGGGCTAGAACAGCAGACATGTTGTCATCACCACCAAGGCGGGATGGATGGGGGTTTGTGGGCGGGGTGAGGGCTGAGGGGGAACAGCGATTGGCCGAAGTGTGCTCCCCACCAGCTGGGCTCCAGTAGCTACTGAAGGGGATCCACCGTGTTCGCCTGTGAAGATTGATTGGCCCAGTGCTGGGTGCGTGCTAAGTGTTTAAGGCCCCCTTGTCCCCCCACACGCTCACAGTACAGACTTGGAGCTGCTGTTTAGCACCAGGCAGCGGAAAATCCCTTAACCCAGCAGCCAGATGTTGGAGAGCTGGATGGGGAGTCTCACAGCAGCTAGTCTGGGCCGCTGGGCTCGGACAGGACCTCCTTAGTATCTAGATCATGGGTGTCAAACTTATGTCATCGAGGGCCAAGTGGGGGCAGGTTTTCACGTCAACCAAGCACTATGCAAGCTGACATATTCATATATAATCACTTAGCAAAATTCATCTGTTCCAGAGCGATTTACAACAAGTGCAGGGACATTCCCCTGAGGCAAGTAGGGTGAAATACCTTGCCCAAGGACACAACATCGTGTAGCCACAGCCGAGAATCGAACTCACAACCTTCTCACTCTAACTCACATTTAACTCTTAACCGCTGAGCCACCCGACTCCCTCGCGTTACATAACTAGTTTCTCTACTTAGTGAAATCAGCTGGCGTAGCGGCTTGGTTGACGTGAAAACCTGCACCCTCTTGGCCCTCGACGGCACGAGTTTAACACCAGGGATCCAGATGTTATGAAACAGCCTTCCATATCTGGATGTTTAACCTTTCAACCCAGCACACAACAGCGATGACAGTCGTGTCTTGATGTTTCAGGATACGGTTTCAGGACTTGCTGTTCAGTACTTTAATCGTCCTTTGGTTCGCTGAGGAACCAGCGATGCGTTTAGTTTAGCAAACAACCCAACAAGGGAGAAACTCCTAATCCCAGAGGTCAGGGTCGTACCCAGAATGCGTCAGGCAGGATAAGCCCTACGTGATGATATGACTGCAAACAGAGAGTGTTGACGCTCGGTGGGCCGGAAATTCCGGAACAGTGATGGAAGTGGAACAGCTCCAGATTATCCTCTGTCTTCATCAGCGGGGGGGTCAGAGTTCACACAGCCACCGGCCAGATGGATAAACAGAAACACAGGAAAGACACAGGCAGGAAAAACAGACAGGCAAACAGCCTGTGCAGTGGTGTGATGATGATGGAAGGGGGGAGCCGTGTGTCAGTGTCATGAAGGGGGATTTGACTTCCATACTGGGCAGCAGATTAGGAGATAACACACCCGGTGGAACCAGAAGAACCCGATGCTACGGTCTGTGCGTTCCCACTTCAGTTTTAGTTTAGCTGACAGCGTCATAAACCGTTCGTCGTCCCACCCTAGTTAACTGCAGACAAATGACTATAAAAGACCCACCCAAACAACACCAGGACCTGTGGCTGTGCCAAGCTCCACTCTGTAATATCACTCTGAGAGGAGTGTGTGTCTGCGTGTGTGTGTGTGTGTGTGTGTTTGTGTGTGTGTGTGCGTGTGTGTGCGTGTGTTGGCATTTGCTGGCATTTGCATCTCCCACTTGCGGATTTGACAGTCACTGGACAAGCAGTTTCAGAACACTCAGCAACATATTTCTTTGAATTTGTATTTATTATTTTGTTTATATATTTGTGGCGGTAAATATTTGTATTGTGGCGGCCTTGGGAAACTTGGACTGGTGTAGATTAAGAACCTAGGAGAGGTGGTAGGAAGAGCTGTGTGTGTGTGTGTGTGTGTGTGTTTGTGTTTGTGTTTGTGTGTGCACTTGACTCTCATTCTTGCTGTCTCTCTCTCTCCCTCTCTCTCTTCTCTCTCCATATCTCTGCCTTTCCCTTACACACACTCCTCTATCTTTCTCACGCTCACTCTGTCCTCAAACTCCCCTCCTTTAGCTCTCCCTCCCTCCCTCCCTCCCTCCCTCCCTCCCTCCCTCCCTCCCTCCCTCCCTCCCTCCCTCCCTCCCTCCCTCCCTCCCTCCCTCCCTCCCTCCCTCCCTCCCTCCGCCTCTTCTGCTCTCCCTCCCTCCCCCCCTGTCTCTTTCTTTCTGTCGAAAACCCCCTCATCCATGTCCCCCCTCCCTCCTTGTTCTCCTTCAGTGAGATGAGTATGTCACAGTCCCACCCCCACAGTCTTGACCTTCTTTGATCCTGACCTCTCTCTACGACCGCTGGCAAACTCTGAGGGAGAGAGAGAGACACAAAGAGGGACACAGATCCAGATGTATCACACACCTACCCTCTCTTTCCCCCCCAGAAATACCCTCCACCTCCTCCTCCTCTCTGCAGACTGACGATGACTATAGCCTGTCAGACCTTTAATCTTCCTTCTGTGTTCGCGTTCCAAATCCTCCCTGAAGCTGACACCCACAGGGAAGGTTGTGGTTTTCAGACACGCTCTCGCTGATTTGTTTCTCATAATGCAAAAACAATTGGTTTGGGGTTTTTGGACGGATGCCCTCTGATACCAGGAGGAGGGTTAGGGTTATGTGATTGGACATGAATCACGTGGTCATGGAAACCCAGGGGTTGGTTAGACGGTTGGTTGCTTTTCTCTGGGTTTGTTGCTGTTTGGGTTTGTTCAGCCAATAGGGTGGCTTCCTGATTAGTTTGGCTCTCCTCCAGTATTTACTATTTAATCCGCGTGTCGTGACATTGAATGTTAAAATGTTTAACCACAATAATGAAGCGACACTTGGTGTTGTTTACTGAACATGAACTTCAGAGTTCCCTTCGAAGGCCGCCCCTCCATCCTGCCCTGTGGAATATTCCCAAGTATTCCTATACCAGGCAGGAGAACCCCCGGCCCCCCAGCCCCCCAGGGCCCCCGGCCTCCCAGCCTCCCAGGCCCCCCAGGCCTCAGGCCCCCAGGGAACTCCAGTCATGGTGACAGACCCAGCTCTCTCATCATACAGCCCGTTACACACATTGAGTCATTTACCAGACGCTCTTATCCAGAGCAACTTACAGCAAGTACAGGGACATTCCCCCTGAGGCAAGTAGGGTGAAGGGCCTTGCCCAAGGACACAACATCATTTTGCACGTCCCAGAAATCAAACTGGCAACATTCATATTACTAATCCGATTCCCTAACCGCCCAGCCACCTGACCCCACTGTATTTACGCAGCCCCTGGGCACGTGTGTTAGGTGGCCAGCTGTGTTGCAGGCGTGTGTGGGGGGAAGGAGGGATGTTGGAGACAAAGAGCTTGGTTTGACCAGGGAACAATGGAGCGAGCGCCCAGGTCTGCCTGGGGAGGGAGGACAGTAGAGCTGTCTCTGTCACCAGCAGAGGGCTGCCATGCTGGACACACACACACACTGTACACACACACACACACACACACACACACACTGTACACCCCCCCCCCACGCGCAAACACACTGTACACCCACACACACTCACTACAGACCCCCACTACACATACACACCCACACACACGCACACACACACTGTACACACACACACACGCGGGTCCAGCGTCTCCATGTCGCCGGCGCCCCCCGGAGCGAGGCGTGACGTGCCAGTCCTCACATGACTGGGTGGATGAGAGTGAGCTCATCATCAGCTGTTTCTGTCTCTTGGGTGGGACTCCACACTGATGTGGTTGTAAGAAGGATGAATTGTTGCTGCACCGAAGCGTCTCGGTAACGAGGAGGAAGTAGGATTCTTTTTCCGAACCATCGATCATGAAGTTCTCCCTTTTAGTTAATTATACATTTCATTCTATTCGGGTAGAATCATTAATACAGCTAGCTAAAGCTGCTAGCCGTGTCCTGTGTTAGGACCTGCTGTGGATGTGAACGTTGAGCTAACACAGTGTCCCGATCTGCTTGATAAAGCTGCATGTCTGTGTCTCCCTAAGCTGCTCGGTCAATATCGCTGTGTTAATTCTCTTCTTTAAGCTTCTTATTCCTCAGAATCAGAATGGGGTGTTTTATTCGCCATGAAAAGTTTGCACAGGACAAGGAGTTGACTTTGGCAGGAACCTGTCGAGGCAGCCAATCACAGGAGCCTACCGAGGCAGCCAATCACAGGAGCCTGTCGAGGCAGCCAATCACAGCGCCATCCATTATTATGAGCGCTCACCAACGCAGGCAGGAAGTTCAAATATCACCACGAGCTTGGCTGAGGAAACGACAACTTAAAGGCCACTAAAACAGACACGTGTCTGTGTGAACCTTCCACCCCTGTCCTCTGCTCCAGTTTGAGGGACCCTGAGGGCCGCCAGCAGGGAGGGGTGCTGTCACAGTAGATGGGTGAAGACCCCCGTCGGTCTCTGGCTGAGGGTCTGTTGTGTCCCACGCCGAGGGCCGCTGGGTCCCGGAGCCTCCAGGAGCGCAGGGGCCCAAGCAGACGCTGCCTGGGCTGGGGAGCAGCTGGGAAGAATGGACCCATTATTCTGGGAGAGAGGGGGAATCTTGGTGCTCTCAGGAGAGGAAGGAAGTCAGGCAGGCTGCCCAGGGGCAGAGAGAGAGAGAGACAGAGAGAGAGACAGAGAGAGAGAGAGAATGAGAGGAAGGGAGAGAGAAGGGGTGAAGGAGAGGAAGAGAGATGGGGAGGGAGTGAGGAAGAGAGAGAGGTAGAGAGAGAGAAAGGAAGGGAGAAAGAGAAAGAGACAGAGAGAGAGAGAGAGTGATAGAAAGGGAGAGAGAGATAGGGAGAGAGAGATAGGGAGGGAGAGAGGAAGAGAGAGAGGGGTAGAGAGAGAGGAAGGGAGGAAGAGAAAGAGGGAGAGAGACAGAGAGAGGGGGTGGAAAGAGAGAGGGAGGGAGAGATAGGGAGGGAGAGAGGAAGAGAGAGGGGTAGAGAGAGAGAGAGAGAGAGAGAGAGAGAGAGGAAGGTAGGAAGAGAAAGAGAGAGAGACAGAGAGAGGGGGTGGAAAGAGAGAGGGAGAGGGGTGGAGAGAAGTAGAGAGAGAGAGGGATATAAAGAAAGAGCCAGTATGCAGTTGAGGCCCTGTCTGCTCCTGTTGGCCTCTGGCTGGCTGGCTCTGAGCTCGCCCTCTAAGTGTCTGAGTATGAGTCTCTTGGGGACCTTGCTGGGGCCTCTTACAGTACCTAAGCACCCTGGCTTTGACACAGACATGTGGCTGCCAGTGCTGCTGTATGCACTGGCATCCCCAGGGGAACCATCCTGTACACACACACACACACACACACACACACACACACACACAAACACACACACACACACACACACCCACACGCACGCACACACACCCGCACACGCGCACGCACACACACACACACACACACACACACACACACACACACACACACACACACACACACACACACACACACACACACACACACACACACACACACACACACACACACAGCATGAATGTAACAAACATGCACACTACACACATACTGTACATGCACGCACACACGCGCGTACACACCCTCACACAGCCTCTCATGCTGCTACAGGGATCAGCCTATAGGAGCCAGCGTCCTCTAGGGGTGCGTCCAATAGGGACGGCGGGTTGGGGGTGAAGCAGGGTCACAGTGACGACACGGTGGTCCTTCCACAGTGTATTGTTTCCTGTCAGGCTGGAGGCTGTTACGGAGGCTCAATAAGATCATTCAGAGTCCTGGAGAGCAGCGATTCACCACCTGCGGCCCTGCGGCCCACTAGTGGTCCGCTAGGGACTACAGACGAGCCTCCCAACCAGCGACGATGAAAGGAAAATGAATAAATAACGCAAAATGCCGTTTAGCACGCCAAGTTTGGGTTAGCGTCATCAGACTCCCACAGTAAAAGTAGCTAGCTAGACTATAGTGCTAGTTACTAAGATTTTGAGCACGTATTTTACATCATAATGTATTAAATTATCTGTCAGCTTGCTTGTTAATGTTGACTTGTACATGAATGCCCTGTCATAATGGTTCCCCGTGGAGAATGTAATGCGTCATGTCTTTCTCTCAAACATACGGACAGGATCGATCTCTGTTAGGGTGACCTCCTCGTTCCATGGAAGCAATGTTTGTTTTGGGTTACTAAGCGAGCGGTAGCTGAGGGTTAACAACCTGTATTCAAAGTCACGGCAGTTCGAGACCAGGCCTGGTCTTAGTTACACAAGTTACCTCTCTTTATAACATGTGCTTACTTTGGAGCATTGATAGACACTTTGTGTCTTATCTCTTCCTTTTGTGTCTCTCGTTCTTTGATCGCTCCAATAAAAGACCTGTGGCGTTGTTAAACATGTTCGCTAAGCGCAGATGAAGTGAGCGGATGCTAAACTAGAAGGGAGACGAAGTGTCAGATCTTAGGTAAGGCTTCCGAAGGAACTGGGGTTATCAGTTATCTAACTGTCCTCTAACTGACCCTCTTGAGACTGGGTCACACTGTACTTTTAGTTCATTTCAAATACAAGCAAGTAACTGTTTTCAGTATTTGAAAGGATACTGTTTTAGTATCTGACCCGAAGTTCCCAGAAGATTAGAGTGTGATCCCCGACAGCGAAGATGAAGGAAAACGCAGATTACTTGCTTATCAAAACATGACCTGGTTCGTGCTCCTGCTTATTCCTGCCAACGGTAAACGTCTTTGGTGAAAGATGCAGCGAGGAGTGTTTGTAGAGAAGCGATTGGAATGTGTTTCTAACGCAATGGCTGCGTTGACTCCTCCCCTCCTCCGTCCGCAGGTTTGAAAAGGGGAGGATCTACACCTACATCGGCGAGGTGGTGGTGTCGGTGAACCCTTACCGTGCCATGAACATCTACGGCCGCGACACCATCGAGCACTACAAGGGCCGCGAGCTGTACGAGCGTCCGCCACACCTCTTCGCCATCGCCGACGCCGCCTACAAAGCCATGAAGCGGGCGAAACAAAGACACCTGCATCGTCATCTCAGGTAACGAGGCCCCCCCCCCTGCGCCAAAACCAATCGGCAGCCACGAATCCGTATCTCTCTCAGGATTGGTTGACTTGAGTTTTAATTGGGGAAATGTAGGGTGGTTTGAACGTTTTACCTACACGTATGTAAACGTGGTTGAACTTTGTACTTAGGGAGGTGGGGGGGGGTTGGGGGTTACAATGTGCAGTGAAAATCAGTTTCAATTATTATTGACTCAGTGGGTTTTTCCCCCCAAATGTTTTCTGTCTGGACTCAAATGAAATTCAAGGGTTGGGGAGGGGAGGATAGGAGTTGGGGAGAATGGATGTGGCTATATATAGTTGAAAATAGCGCACCCCAAATGGGCTTCCTTCTTTTTTTTTTTTTTTTCTTTTTTTTTAAACACAGTGGCCGCAAGCGGTGACAGCATTGTGAAACTATGTTGTTCCTGGAGTCTCCCCCTGGTGGTGGAGAGGACAAACGTCTCTTTATAAACCTAAGAAATGATCCAAACTTTCACCCTGCAACATTGGCATCCAACTCGAACCGTCGAGGGCAGCTGATTTCACTAAGCAGAGAAACACGTTAGTGAAATCAGCCGGTACGGTGTTTGCCCTCGATGGCACCAGTTCAACGCCACTGCCCTACATTTACATTACATTTACATTTAGCAGGCACTCTTATCCAGAGTGACTTACAACAAGGACAAGGACAAATAGGGTCCTTGTACTTGAGGCAAATAGGGTGAAGTGCCTTGCCAAGGACGCGATGTCACGTAGCTACAGCCGGGAATCGAACTCGCAACTTTACGATCATGAGCCCAACGACTTAACCCGCTGAGCCATCTGACTCTTACTACCTGTCTGCCTGTCTGTCTGCCTGTCTGTCTGCCTGTCTGCCTGCCTGTCTGTCTGCATAAAGTAAACCATGTGTTTGTTTCAGGGGAGAGTGGAGCTGGGAAAACCGAAGCCAGCAAATATATCATGCAATACATCGCTGCTATCACCAACCCAAATCAAAGAGCTGAAGTCGAAAGGTGAGACCCCAGGGTCAAGCTCAAAGTCTCCCTCAATAATACTCCCCATAAAACCCCAGGTTAGAAGGGTAACATGATAACACCAGCAGGTTAAAATCGGCTCAATGTTAACTGTTAATACCATTAATGTTTCTACTGACTAGAAAAAACTCTTATGCTCAAGCATGCCTTCCAGGTGCCGACTTGATGTGGGTTATGGGGGTATCGAGTATAAACAAGAGAAATACCTCAGGGGGAAAGCGTTCAAGGAATCAAGCTTGTCTCTGGCGGGAGGGAAAAGTGGGGTAGTTAACCAGGCGGAAGGTTTCCAGAGGCGGGGGGGCGGGCGGGGGGGGGGGGGGTAATGGGGGTCAGCCTCCAGGTCGCACGGCAGAGAGGGCGCCAGTGTCGCTGCACTCCAACATGCGGACGGCGTCCAGCGCTCGGCCGGGCTGCGAGCTTCCTGATACCTATCCGGAAGGATCCGCCATGCTGTTTCCAGTCCAGATAACGCCTAACCGCACAGCTAGCCTTTGCAGGGGGATTCTTTATCAGGTCTTCTGGGTTCTTCTCTGTTACTCATTGTTTGTAAACCATAGATCAAACGCCAGGTTCACTTTATGGCCTTCCTTTGAAATATTTATGGTTTGTTTCTGATAACATCCATGTCGTCTGAGAGTTTCTTCTTTTAATAGAGCGTACGTCTCTCTAACACCCCCCCCCCCCCCCCCCCCCTAAAAGCCTGCTGGCCTGCCCTTGTAGGCAGGAAATTCTAGGGCTTTCCTGAAAGTGAAATGAATGGGACGTCCACAGTGGGTGGTGTGAGGATGTGTGTGTGTGTTAGTGTGGTGTTAGTGTGTGTGTGTGTTTGTTTAGGGGCTACAGGAGGCATTCCGCCCCAGGGTTAGTAAGGGTCCAGGAGTCCATGACCTGGCCTGACTTTAGACTCCATAAATCCCCCTCGTGGATGTGTGTGTCGCTGCAGCGTAAGGATGCAGATTGTCACTTTCCAAACAGACCTCAGGTCAGATCCGGAAGATACCTCGAAGCACAAACAAACTGCAGTGGGAGCCGTAAAGGCCTCGGGAAACCATGGCAACAGTTTCCATGTTCTTCTAGACAGGAATCTGCTGTACTGTCCTGGTATCCCCCCCCCCCTCCCCCCCCCACGACTCCCAGAACTTATTATTTGTTGTTTCACCACAGGGAGGGCATCAGCTGAGCTCGCCCAGCTTGTTATCAGGCATCAGGGGAGCCGTAATAATAAGACTGTGTGTGTGTGTGTGTGTGTGCGTGCGTCACACAGGGTGAAAAACATGCTGCTGAAATCCAACTGCGTCCTCGAGGCTTTGGGAACGCCAAAACCAACCGCAACGACAACTCCAGCCGCTTCGGCAAATACATGGACATTAACTTTGACTTCAAGGGAGATCCCATTGGGGGTCACATCAGCAACTACCTGCTGGAGAAGGTAGGGGGCGCCGGAGGACAATTCCTGCTGTCGTTAGGAAGGCTTGACATCACATTTCAGTGCTGACTCTCGTCTCTGTCTGTCTGCCTGTCTGCCTGTCTTCCTGTCTGCCTGTCTGTCTGTCTGTCTGTTTGTCTTCCTGTCTGTCTGTCTGTCTGTGTGTTCATCAGTCCAGAGTAATCGTCCAGCAGGATGGGGAGAGGAGTTTCCACTCCTTGTACCAGGTGTGTGCTCCTGTTCCACGGGGGGGGGGGGGGGGGGGGGGGGGGGGGGCTTGTGTGGGTGTGTGTGTTTGTGTGTGTGTGGGGAGTAACACACAGCTTGTGTGTGTATGTGTGTGGGGAGTAACACACAGCTTGTGTGTGTGTGTGGGGAGTAACACACAGCTTGTGTGTGTGAGTGTGGGTGGTGTGTGTGTGTGTGGGGAGTAACACACAGCTTGTGTGTGTGTGTGTGTGTGGGGAGTAACACACAGCTTGTGTGTGTGTGTGTGTGTGTGTGTGTGTGTGTGTGTGTGTGTGTGTGTGTGTGGAGCACCAGACCAGCTGGACTGTGGGCTTGTGTTGATCACGACTTCATGACACCAGAGAGACTCTGTCAGGCTGGATTACAGAGGAACAAGGCTGCTTATTTATGTAACACATACAGTTGATCTACTATAAGCCACAGCCTCTCTAAACCCAGACACATTCGTCCTATATTGCTCTGGTCCTGGTTTATAAGGCGCCTGGGTTCGCCTGCCCTCGTTCCAGCTGGAAAAACTGTCTACCTTTGGTCTTTGTACTCCACAAACACGCTAAGAATTAGGTCACTGTCTTTCTTTTTTCTGTCCTGGAGTTTTAATGTGTCAGCAGCACTGTGTGCGTGTGTGTATGTGTGTGTGTGTATTTGTGCGTGGGTGCGTATGTCTTTCCTTCTTCTCGCCCCCCCTCCAGCTGGTCAAAAGGTGCCCCCGACTCCCTGCTGCGATCGCTGCACCATTCAGAAGGACGCCACGGCCTACAGCTACATCAAAGTCGGGGGGCAGGTGAAGGTACCGCACTCCCTTTCTCCCTGTCTAAACGCCCCCCCCCCCCCCCCCTCCCCCCCCCTCCTCCCCCGACCCCCCAGCCTCCCACCCCGACAGAGATAAGAGGAGAGGCGTTCCGGACGACGGGGCGTCAGCAGGCTCCGTTTATTTCCGACCGTAGCGCAGGCACACATGCTCAGCAGACGTCCTCCTCAGGCCGAGGGCGCCTCGCCGCTATCGACAGGCACGCCGGCTCCTCCGGTCACGCCGCAGCGCCGCCGGCGGCCGTTCTGAAGCGCGGGGGCACGCCGGAGAGACGCGCGACGCGTCGCCGCGTCAACCCGAACGTCTATTTAATTCCAGCTTCTTACACTGATTTAATGAAAAGCATCTGGGTTTGTCTGGTGCAGCATGTTGAGCTTAATGAGGAAGGGGGGGGGGGTAGAGGGAGATGTTGTAGCAACAAACAGCATGACGTCATGGAATAAAGCAGCTCCACGGAACTGAAGTGCTTTGCACTTTGTTTACCATGCTTCCATTCTTAGAACAGCGGGCCGGTCTGGAGTGCATTTATGGTGGTCTAGGACTGAACTGGCTAAATATGTCAGCGTGCAGCCGTACAAAGACTTCTGCTCTGCGGTCGAAGATGTGTGTGTGTTTTCATGGGAAAATCACAGGCAGTGTTTTCATTCACGCTTAATGAAAGTCTAAGTTGCATCCTGTTGTGGTTTACTGTTGTTTTTTTCCCTCCTTTCTCTCTCCCTCTCTCCTCTCTCTCTCTCCCCCTCTCCCCTGTCTCACTTCCTCTCTCCTTCTCTCTCTTTCAATCCCTTCTCTCTCACCCCTTTGCTCTGTCTCTCTCTCCCTCTTTCTCTCTCACCCCTTTGCTCTGTGTCTCTGTCCCTCTTTCTCTCTCACCCCCTCTGCCTGTCTCTCTCTCTCCCTCCCTCTGTCTCTCTTTGTCTCTCTCTCCTAGTCCAGCATTAATGACAGCGCTGACTTCAAAGCGGTGGCCGATGCCATGAAGGTGATCGGCTTCACGGGGGAGGAGATCCAGACTGTGTACAGGATCCTGGCCACCATCCTGCAACCTGGTAACTCTCTGGAAGCTTCTGCCTGCCTGTCTGTCATCTACAGTAGCCGTACAGAACATCGACAACGAATCCTGTTCGGATCAAACAAGGCTCAGATTTGAACTCTTTAGTTTAGCGTGTGGAAGAAATGAGATTTCCTGTGTACTTATATGAATCACTACTGAACACACCTTCTTTTGAAGACTGTTGTAACGTCATTACCGTCTGACTGTCACTATCTATGTTTACATTATTGTGCCCTATAAAAGAATGCTCTCTTGCCTTCGTCCGGGAGGAGAGACATGATTTAGACCTTGTACTGCCTTGTACTGTCTTCATTTGTTGCCAGAGGTCCTGGTCATTTCTCTCCCATCTGCAGGTTGTTAAATACGTATTAAACCCAGAACTCAACTGATCCGTTATGAAGAGACGGACAAAACACTTTCTTCAACAAGCGTTAGCCTCCCCCCCCTCCCTCCTCCCTCCACCCCAGCGTCCCTCCCTAACCCCGCGTCCTGTGTCCCAGGGCAACCTGACGTTCGGTGTGGACAGGGGACGTGACCCTGATGGAGAACCCCAAGGCGGTGGCCGTCATCGGGGAGCTTCTGCCACGCAGGAGGAGCAGGTGGAGAAGGCCCTGCTGTACCGCACCGTGGCCACCGGGCGCGACATCATCGACAAGCAGCACACGGCTCAGGAGGCCGGCTACGGGCGCGACGCGCTCGCCAAGTTGCTAACGCTAATTAGCTTAGCGGCGTTTTTCACGCTCGACTACAAACAGCCATGCCTCTGGGATTCTGAGGGGTCTACTGTGTTTGATGTTACACGCTAGAACGGAGGCTACGAAAACATGCTTAAGCGTGTTGTCTCAAAGCCCTTTTCGTAGCTGTAACCTATTTTGAACGGTAACAAAAATATAAACAATGACTGTTTTCTGAAGCACTTCACGACCTGGTTCTTTGAAGGGGTGCTCTGCCGAATAAACATTACCGACTGTTTTCTTGTCTTGCTGACTGGCAGGCCATGTACGAGCGGCTGTTCTGCTGGATAGTGGGGAGGATAAACGACGTGATCGAGGTGAAGAATTACGACGCCAAAGTCCACGGAAGAACACGGTCATCGGGGTTCTGGATATCTACGGATTCGAGATCTTCCAAAAACAACAGGTCAGCCTTGTGGAGGTTCTAGAATACCGGGACTGACCATCCATTGGGAGTCAAGTGGCTGAGCGGTGAGGGAATCGGACTAGTAATCAGAAGGTTGCGAGTTCGATTCCCGGCCGTGCGGAGACCCTCCTCAGGCCTTGCACTGGATCTGCTGGGCGTGTGTGTGTGAGTGTGTGTGTGTGTGTGTGTGAGGGAGGGGGGGGCTGTTTATGCGATTGAGGATTTGGGTTATTTTCATCGTTCGGTTGGTTCCGTCCTATTTTCGTGTGTGTGTGTGTGTGTGCGCTTGTAAGTCTGTTTGCACAAAGCTCTTGGCTCAGAACCTCGTGCTCTTGTTGATCATCTGTCCCGCGATTCCGCCGTCTGTCTCCCGCTCTGTCCCCCGCTGCAAACAGCCTGTTCCAATCCTGCCTCGCTCCACAACTCCACAACACCAGCAGGTCCATCGCACGTGTGTTTTATCCTGTCACATCACCGAACGGACGCCGCTCTGGTCCCTCGCGCGGGGCGGCTCCCTCCACGTCCTCAGACGCTGCAGGAGGCTCTGACCTCCGTCTGACCTTCTCTGAAAGTATTTCTGCAGAGTCACAGCTGTGCTGGCCTCGCTGTGAGGCACCTTCTGAGGGAGGGACGCTCATGTATTTTGCAGTGGACCTGGAAGCTTGGTGCCGGGTCAGAGACACCGGTAGAGGGATGAGTCACAGGGGCTGCCCTGATAGGCTGATAGACCCCCTGTTTTCCTCCTCTTCCTCCTCTTCCTCCTCTTCCTCCTTTTCCACAGACACTAGGCTCGGTAACTCTTGTAATGTCATAATGATAATACAGGATTAAGTGGCAGGTCGTGGGGTACGCAGGATTCACGGGAACACACACACACACGTGCATGCTCACTCACACACACACATGCTCGTTCACACACAGACACACACACGGTGGAGAAGAGAGGAGGAAATACTAGCTTGTCCAGAGGGAGGAGGTGCTGTGTCTTAGCCTCTCCCTGGGGTCTGAGGGTCTCCATGGCAGAGTGAACACAGCAGCCGAAGAACCACTTAGTATATACATATGTAATATATACAAATATATGTGTGTGTGTGTGTGTGTGTGTGTGTTTGTTATGAACCTTTTTAATTAAGTTGATCTTTTAATTAACCTAATATGACTAGCATATGATATGACTAGCATGTGATATGACTAGCATTATATGACTAGTATGTGACATGACTAGCATGTGGTATGACTAGCATGATATGACTAGCATGTGATATGACTACCATGTGATATGACTAGCATGATATGACTAGCATGATATGACTAGTGTGATATGACTAGCATGTGATATGACTAGCATATATGACTAGCATGTGACATGACTAGCATGTGATATGACTAGCATGATATGACTAGCATAATATGACTAGCATGTGGTATGACTAGCATGATATGACTAGCATAATATGACTAGCATGTGGTATGACTAGCATGATATGACTAGCATAATATGACTAGCATGTGGTATGACTAGCATGATATGACTAGCATGATATGACTAGCATGTGACATGACTAGCATGATTAACCTTGTGTGTGTTGTCTAGGTTAGGAAACCTTGCAGCATGCTGGCTCCATGTCAGATATATTGTTTGTAAATAAGCCTTGGATAAGCCCAGTGTTGTGTTTGGAAGCCCAACCCAGGCTGCCTGGAGAGGAGGGAGGGAGGGAGGGAGGGAGGGAGGGAGGGAGGGAGGGAGGGAGGAGGAGGGAGGGAGGGAGGGAGGGAGGGAGGAGGGAGGGAGGGAGGGAGGGAGGGGTGGAGTGAGGGATAAGGTGGGAGGGAGGGAGGGAAGGAAGGAAGAGGAAGGATGGGAGGAGAGGAGAAGACATCGGAGGCAGGGAGGGAGAGGGAGAGAGGGTGGGAAAGATGAAGAGACGGCCAGGAAAGAGACATACAACAGCACTGGCGTCCCATTGGCTGGCAAAGGCAGTCATGACAGATGGAGGAGTTCACAGAGGTTTCCATAGAAACCAGAATCAAATGATCGTGCCTTAATCATGGGTGTCTCTGCCAGAGATAGAGGTGCAGCAGTGCAGTGTGGGTACTCCTGGGTATTGTTGTCTATGAGGCACTGTTGCGTAACAGCCGGTGTCAAGGTCAAAGTGAATAACTGGCTAAATTTAGCTCGGTCTGAGGAGATGTTGTGGTTGGTTTTCCTGATTTAATCAGTTTGCAGGTTTTGGTTTCATAATGTTGTTGTTGTTGAACAGCATGAGTGTCTCTCATGGGTGAGCCGCCACAGGGCTGTGTCAGGATCACAGGAGGAGGATGTGCGCTAAGAAATGGAAGATGGCAAATTAATCTGTGCTCTGTACCTTTATTAACCTAGACCTGGTTCCACAGGCTCTCTATGTCTCTCTCTCTCTTTCACCCCCTCTCTCTTTCTCTATGTCTTCAAGCTCACCGAGTTTCACCCAATCAGATGTCTGTCGTCCCCCCCCCCTCTCAAACTCTCCTTTTATTTGCCTCATCGATCTTCTTTAAAAGCAGAAATGCCTGTTTAAGAGGAAAGACCTAACGAAGTGTGACAGAAGATGAACACCAGCGTACTGCTGTGGCCCCCGCCCACCTTCTCTGATATCAATCCTAATGGAGTTTAGTTCACGTCCCTAATATCGATGCTCAGAGGCGCGTCAAAAGGCATTTTGTAATGTGACAGTTATGCACCGAAGAGCATTATTCCGTTAAGCCTTTTAAGCTATTAGCATACACTTTTGAGGATTGTTTTTGATCGAGGTCATTCTATAGTGGTGTTGAGCTGAGCACCTGAATATACCTGTTTCCCTGTACGTCTCATACGCTGTGTCAATGTACTTAACCTGGAACAAACATGGACGCTAACTTGAGAATCCACGTCTAACATCCCCTCCTCCCCCTTTCTCTTCTTCCTCCTTCCTCCCCCCTCCTCCCCCTCCCCTCCTCTCCCCCTCTCCCTCCTCTCCCCCTCTCCCTCCTCTCTCCCTCTCCTTCCTCCCCCCTCCTCCCCCCTCCCTCCTCTCCCCCTCTCCCTCCTCTCTCCCTCTCCTTCCTCCCCCTCCTCTCCTCTCCCCTCCTCTCCCCCTCTCCCTCCTCTCTCCCTCTCCTTCCTCCCCCCTCCTCTCCCCTCCCCCTCCCCTCCCCCTCTCCCTCCTCTCTCCCTCCTCTCTCCCTCCTCCCCCTCCTCTCCTCTCCCCTCTCCACCTCCCTTTCTCTCCCCCTCTCCCTTCTCCCCCCCTCCCTTCTCCCCCTCTCCCTTCTCCCCCTCTCCCTCCCCTCCCCCTCTCCCTCTCCCTTCTCCCCCTCTCTCTCCCCTCCTCCCCCTCTCCCTCTCCCTTCTCCCCCTCCCCCTCTCCCTCCCTCCCCCTTCTCTCTCCCTCGCTGTAGTGAGAAGAGGAAGCTCCAGGTAAACGTCTCCAGCCCCATCCAATGCAGCATGAACGGCAGAAGTGCACTGTCGTCGTCGAGTCCAAGATCAACCAATCGCAGCCGGACTTCACCAAGAGTCGCTCTGGCTACATCCTGGCCGTGCCCGGCAACTGACGGAGCCGGGGGCGCGGTCACAGAGGTCACAGAGGTCACCCCTGGATGGGTGGTGGTCTTGGGATGCTGTCACTGGGATGTGACAGTATGCACACAGGAAGGTGGACATGGGATTCAAAGCCAGTATACTTGTCTTTGTTGAATACGGCTCCATGTATAAGACGTTATGTATATTTCAATACTGCAAATGTCATTTCATTAAACAGCTTTAAACACATGCACAACATTTATCTAGAAGGTACAGTATATATACTGTATTTGTAAAGTGTACTGTATATGTAAAACCCAACCAAAGAGTTGTTTTCATCTGACAGTTAAGTTTTTTCCAGATGTAATCACGTGTTAGTTTGTAGATTATGTCGAGTTAACTGTTGTCGGTCAGATGAGGGTTTTAATAGGAAAGCCAACATGATGTTAAGACAGAAATATATTGGATATTGTTTTGCCACATCAAACAAAAACACTATGACAGGGTTCATGGAAAAACTAAGTAACTAACAAGAATCTCAAATCGTATTTCCATTGTTCACGTTTTGTTATACTTGGCGTAGTTTACCAGTTCTAGAATCGGATGAATCTTTAGTTTAACAAAAATATTACAGGAATATATACATATATGCGTATATATTTTTTCCCTTCTCATTTGCAATTGTAAACAATAGCTATTGAATGAAATGTAACACCAACCACCTTTTATCTTTTAAGTTGATTGTTAACTTAATTTGTTCCTAGGAACCTTTATAGATTATAAAAAAGGTTCTCTACGGTCCCCTAGCTAAGTGCCAGAGGACGTGTCATAGTCATAGTTAGACACAGGGTGTTCAGACGGATGTGTTGATCATATCTTGAACAGAAGTGTTCAGATCTAGCGCTCTAAGAGGAGCATTAAAACCTCTCTTAATTTAAAACCTGTATCATTTCCACTGCGCATACTTGATGTTTATTTGTAGCACTGTCCGCAAACTCCGTAGCATTTTTATATTTTCATCCAGAAGGCTGTAAACATCACAGACCCAAGTACAGATGTATTGAAAAAGACTGAGCATTCCATTTATTATGGTCACCAAAAGGAGCTGTATGGAGAAGCCTTACAATACCAAACACAACTGTCAACCTTGCAGAGACCAGGAACCCGATAGAGCTTTTTGTGCTGGTGTCACAAGCTCATGCTAATTGCCAGTCCCTGAAGATAATAGTCTTTCTATTGACTGGGAGTAGTCCTTCTTCCTGAATGGAACTGGCTCTTCAGTAACAAACAAGGATCATTAGCGGGGAGGAAGATTGTGTGCGCTTGTGCTTTTGAGAGGGAGAGAGAGAGAGAGAGAGCAGGAAGGAGAGAAAGAAGAGGCACTGGTGTTTTTTTGTGTGGATAACAGTTTGTTCATTAGCTTCTAGCTGCCACCTCGCCCTTTCCTCTCTGGCTCTGTGTCAAATAGGCTGGCCGGCGGCCATGTTGAAGCGCTGGCCAAGGCCTTGAAGAACAGATGAGCTGTTGCATGGTCTCTGGCTTGCTAGCGACCCGACGGGCTCCAGCAATCCCACAATCCCCGGCCGTGTCAGCCATATTGCTGTTAGCTCCCACTTTATAGTACCCGCAGACAAATGTGCTGCTTTGTACAAAAAAAAACATAATTTAATTGTTTGCTCTGTATGTCATTTATTGTATGCCGTAGGTCATTATGGATTGATTTGTTTAGATGTACGTTGCTTGTGTGCAGTTTCCGTTTCATGTGCGTTATCGTGCTTCTCCAGCATGTATTGGTTATTGATGGTTGTCCTATGGAGGGACTGCAGTACTGCCCTGTGGGTGACCCAGCTTTAGTCTTCCTGCGTCAGTCATCATCGGTTCCGATTGGCCGAGGCGACGGCGGAGGAGTGGAAGGAAGGAATTCTCTGAACACTTGGCCTAGTTAGCGTGGCTAAGCGGATATCTGTCAGCTGACGTTACTCTCTTGCCGGCAAAAGAAGAAAAAAAAAACGTATTCGCCAATCAGTTTCATAACCTTTGCGTTCCTGCTAATTGCTTGATAGTATCGACTGGCAAAATCATCCTGTCTCTTTAATTAGTTCGTTAGTGCCACTCTTCTAGACAGTCTGTCTTTACTTTGCAGCTGGACTGTGTGACCTTGCAGAGCTTGAGACGGCATTTCATACAAAGAAGACATTAGAGAGTGTGTGTGGTTGCAGGTGTGTGGGTTGTAAGTGTTGTTGTCAACAGTTATAGAAGTCATACAAAACTTTACCAGGGCTTGCGTCTTCTCAAGGATGTCTTTTGTTTGTCTTGTCGTTCGAACATCTCTCCCTTTCTCCTCCTTTCTTTCACTCACTCACTTCTACACTCCGGCAGTCCGAGCGTGTGATGCTGTTTCCTGTTTCCTGTGATCACCGGTCACACTGTAGTTGTCGATCTGAAACCCAAAGACTCTTTGACTCGTTGTGGTTTGAGAGTTCCAAGTCACTCGTAGCTCAGAAACACAGGACTGTCACCGTCACCTGGTTAGATATCTTTGGAAAAAGGTTGTCAAGGTTAAAAATAGGTAACCTATGCCATCGCAATTTGTACCAAATTCTTTTTTCTTTTTGTTGTATTTTTGTTTGACTGGATCGGTCCTGTAACCTTCATGACTAGATAATGATGAATACTCACAGATTGAATGGAATGCTGCCGTCTTCATCAGGTTTCAAAACATCGACATGAAGTTGATTTGATGTGGTTGATTTGGTCGATTTATCCTGAGAGCTTGTATCTGCATCTTTCTCTCTGTCAATGTCAGTAGCTGTGTCGTCAAGGTCATTGTGAGCTCATGTGACAAATGTTTTTACCTTAGACATCGTCTTCGCCAGACTGAATACATCGAAGTGCCTACAGAAATGGATTTGTATCATTTCAGGGAGTTTAATTGCTTGATAAATATGGGAAGTACGTTGTATTGATAACCCTTTTGATTTTAGATGTTTTTTACATATTCAATATTTGCTGGCTTTTCAACAAACATATAGTCAGATGCAGAATACACTTCAAACTATGTGCCTAATTTTATAGTTGCGTATTTATGTAATACATCCATGTTGATTATGAATGAAATAAAACGGTTGGACCAAATCTAAACAGTACCTCCTGTTTTATGTACTGTACATTAGGCCTGAGTACCAGCTGCAGTACATTTCACAATCAATTTACATTTGTTGTTAAATAAACTAAATGTATTGAATTGAATCCAGTGGACTGTCTCTACATCAATGTCTGACAGAAGGCTTATTTTCTATTAGAGGCTTTATCGATCACATCATGTGTGTGTGCGTTTGTGATTGACCATCATGTGCTGTAGGTCTACTACTGTATTGCATAAGGACACTCAGTCGGTAGTGTCAGTCGGTAGTGTTGCCTGCTGGTATGCGGGCTGTGGTGTTTTTCTTTGAAGGCCAGCTGTTGTCTTGTTGCTGTTGTCTTTAATGACCGATGCAGTCATGTGGGGGAGACCGGCGCTAATCCGCCTCTTAGCAGCTGTTTCCTGGGTGACGTTGAGACTCCAGAAGCCTTCTGCAGTCTGGATGGGGGGGGGGGGGAATCAACACCCACTCTCTCATGAGCACGACCTCGATAAGTAAGGTGGGGAGATCAGGGTTGTTGTCTTTTGCTGCTCCAAGACTGGGGAGGGATGGAGAGATCTGTGGGGAGGGATGGAGAGATCTGTGGGGAGGGATGGAGAGATCTGTGGGGGAGGGATGGAGAGATCTGTGGGGGAGGGATGGAGAGATCTGTGGGGGAGGGACGGAGAGATCTGTGGGGGGGAATGGAGAGATCTGTGGGGGAGGGATGGAGAGATCTGTGGGGGAGGGATGGAGGGATGGAGAGATCTGTGGGGGGGAATGGAGAGATCTGTGGGGGAGGGATGGAGAGATCTGTGGGGGAGGGATGGAGAGATCTGTGGGGAGGGATGGAGAGATCTGTGGGGGAGGGATGGAGAGATCTGTGGGGGAGGGTTGGAGAGATCTGTGGGGAGGGATGGAGAGATCTGTGGGGGAGGGATGGAGAGATCTGTGGGGGAGGGTTGGAGAGATCTGTGGGGGAGGGATGGAGAGATCTGTGGGGGAGGGATGGAGAGATCTGTGGGGAGGGATGGAGAGATCTGTGGGGAGGGATGGAGAGATCTGTGGGGGAGGGATGGAGAGATCTGTGGGGGAGGAATGGAGAGATCTGTGGGGGAGGAATGGAGAGATCTGTGGGGAGGGATGGAGAGATATGTGGGGAGGGATGGAGAGATCTGTGGGGGAATGACTCACCAAGACAGGGCTTCTTGGGTCAGCTTCCTTCAACTTTCGACCAATCACAGAAGACATACACAGGGGGCCTTAAATACTGTAGATCCTGCATGTATAACTACACATAAGGTACATCAGCTGTACATGTGTGTACAGGTAAGTGGTTTCATGTACAAGTGCCCTCGTACACTGTTGTCTGATGCCTTCTCGATTCCTGAAATATGAAATGTGGACCATCATATTTTGTGTGTCGTTGTTTTATAGGAGTTTCTTGTAGTTTACAGAGAGAGAGAGAGAAAAGACGACGTAAGTGTGCATCATAAACGGTCAGTGCATTTTATTTTCCATCACAGTACAAAAATAAATTAAAGTAAGCAGAAACAAACTGAAAAAGGTTTCAATTACAGCAACAGCTTTCTGTCTTCTTTTTTTTTTTTTAAGAACAGTTTTTACAGGATTATACCCCTCCCCCCCCTTTCATCCAAGCTGAACCCCTGAATCTGTGTATGCTCATACAGTACCTTGACCATCTTTTCATCATAGGAAAATTAATTGCACAAATTCTTATGTACAAATAAACTCACACTCGCTCACGCGCGCACAAACACACACACATTCGCACATGCAGTCATTGAATGCCTCTCATTGTGAAGCTCTTTAACACCATTTCTTTTCTTCTTTTTTTTGTTCTACAAAGTACGCAACAAGATACAGAAAAAAGAACTGACAAAAATCTTAAGCAAATTTTTTGTACTTTTTTTTGTTTGTTTTTCATATATATTTTTTGTTATTTTTCAAAGCTTTTCAAAAGTTCTTTCCTCAAACTACTACTACTACTCAGTGATGCGAGTGGAAAAAATGGCACGTTTACTGAAGTGGGGCAAAGTGGGCAGCGAGAGATTCAAGTCTCCTCTGTGTCTGCCTCAGACCCCCCCCCCCCCCCCCCCCCTCCATGTCCTGCCTCTCCCTAAAGCAGTAGTCCGTCCCTAGTGCATCTACCCCTATGGCGCTACAAAACACACACATCAAACTTCTCGCATTGCACTTTGTGTCTTAATGACAAGGCCAAATGCCACTGGACTCTGGGAGTATTCCATATCATACATCTTGGGCTCAAACTGATACAGCAGAGGTTAAGGAATCGTAAACGCCATCTTAGAGAACTTCTTTCATGAGAAAACAGCTTCTTGTCGACAAAGAACCACAACCAGAAAAGCCTTGTTTGAATGAGACTGACAATTTTGCTTATCTAGATGTAAATGCGGGGCAATGCAACTACTGAACAAAAGGGATACGCAATTTGTCATTGTTCAGATAAGAGGAAAGCGGGCAAATTAGTTTCTTGGAGGTTTCATTTGGGCTCCATGAGGTCCATAAGCATGTATGATAAGGTATGTTCATTTTCATCCCAGCTCTACCAATCTCCAATATTTTCATTGCATTATCTGACAGCCATGCTTACAACTACAACCTCTCTTGATTTGAAACATCAGAAGATTGAGGAGCACAAGTCTCCTGGTCTATGTGTTTTTTTTGCAGTGGCGCTCCCCTTCCACTGCTGTCTTCCATTTAGTATGGTGGCTTTGTTGATTGAAAACCTGATTATATTTCTAGAGGTCAGATAAACTCTCAGCCTATAACCTCATCTCGTTCCCATCTGAATATATTGGATTTATACGGTGTTGGCATTGAGGGATTAGTTGGTGGTTTTCAATGTCATTTTCTGGGGGGTTTTCAGCGCGCTGAATGGAGCTTATGTCTCTGCCTCCCACTGTCCGATGATTAGGATGTTTTATATTGATATGTGCAGCAGTAGGTCAAGTGCAGGGCGGTCATGCAGGTTTGTGTGGGATTTCGGACCCCCTCAGAAAGTCGATGGTACGGGGTCCGTGATGCTAAAGCTCTCCCTGATATTCTTACTTTGGCGATGGTCAGATTTTACATTGGTTTAACCTAAGGGCTTTAATTTGTTCTAAGTTATTAAATCCCTGCAACATTAATTTGCATCAACCACCGTCAATCTTCATTCACACCAAAGCTAAAATCACCAGTGAACAGCTATACCCCAACTTCATATTATTGTACCTCAAAACTCATCATTCATCCATGATCTTTACATTACAAGGGATGTGCTGAAGATAATAAATAAATGTCAATAAATTAAGTTTCAATAAATAGTCCTTAAGATGCAAATCCTTCTAGTCATTCAAACAACTTGACATAGTCCACTGTTTTTAGACCTACATGATTTTCATCAAAGTTTTGGCACTGATTAAACATTTTTGATGCTCAATATTACATAGCGCAAGAAGGATCTTCATTTCGAAGTTGTTTAGAGACACAACCTTAGACAAAAGTACAAAACAATTCCCTGGTAAACAAATAGCCTATTTTAGCAAGCATAGCTAAATAAACTAGGTTCAGTTGATTCACAGCATTCTCTACAGCAGATGCAGATGGTTTACAAATCATATGGGAGGAAGAAAATTACTTTTCTGCCTTTGAAACACTCTAAAAATATGGCATGGCACGCGTGCATTACACTACATTTCTAAGTAAAAAAAAAAAAAAAAAAAAAAAAAAAAAACTTATTTTTTTCAAGAAAATCCATAAATAAACCTCTCTAGTGTCAAAACATTCGAGAGGAGAACATCCATTTATTTCTTTTTTTCTTCAATGAAAATAAAGTAGGTCTTTTTCAACACGTGGAATGGGAATGCCAAACCTAGTCGTACAAGTTGAACATTGAAGAAGCATGAGACTGCTTATCCGGCATGGCGGTCCCCACATGTCCTTAGTGATGGTCAGATATGCACCGCAAGGCAGCAGACCTGTGCAGACCCATCCTTGCACTGGGAGGTGGAGGGTGGTGGTAGGGGGGAGGGGGACAGTCTTAGCCTGTCGGTTCATCCAGGATGCAGGCAGAGGCCCAGTCCCAGGATTCTCCTCACCCCACCACAGGCAGTGCACATCAGGAACAGTCAGCATGTCGCTGGTGCAGCAGGCTACAGCCTCAGTCCCTCTGCACATTCATAGCTGTAGATGTGTTCGTATACTCTTTTTTTTTTCTTCTTCCTCTTCTGGGTGTTTATTATTTTTTTTTTTACCTCTCCTTTTTTCCAATGTGTATATGTGCAAGCAGAGAACACACCCAAGTCTGGCATTTGTCCTTTAGGAAGGTTGTCACAAAGCTTTCACTCTCAGGCGTCATGAATATGTAATTCTCTCTTTTAAAAATAGGTTTGGTTCACAGAAAGACCTCCTAAACTGGATATTTGTGATCTTTCCTATCAAGGTGGGAGTTTTTTTGTATTTTTAACATTTACTGAATTGATTTACCATGCCTGCTGTTTGGGACATTTGTTTATAAATTAACCATGGATATAACAAACCCTGTTTAAACGTCAAACTTTGGTTCCCCCAAAAATACTTCCCTTAATCATCCTCCTTCCATTGCTTTTGAAATGCCAGACTGGAGGAGACCCCCAGCCCTCCTCAGATCCCCACCCCTACCTACCCCTGTCTCCCCCCCCGCCCCGATCCTCCCCAGAGGCCCCTCACCGGTCCAGGCCGATGAGCAGGCGGCTCTTCTCCTCCTCCTTCTGGCTCTCGTTCTTCAGGTCGGCGAACACCTGGGTGAAGTAGTGCGGGTCCGAGTTGATCTGCAGCATCTTGGTGCTCATCAGGTTGATGATGGACAGGCAGCGGTCCCAGAAGGTCTCCTTGGCGCTCTCCACCAGGAAGGGCTTGAGCGGGTAGGAGATCTCGTTACCCATGTAGGAGTAGGACAGGTAGAGGCAGGTGAGCAGCACGGCCTGCAGCTCGTGCTCGGTGGCCACCTCGGAGGAGACCACGTCCCGGCAGAGCATGTACACGAACACCACGTTGGCTGGGGTGATGAAGCCCTGGTCCTGCCAGCCCTGCAGCAGCAGGGAGCGATCCACGCTGCGCAGCCACAGCACCGGGTCGGTGGGAGACAGATGCTTGAGTCGGTAGCAGCGCCGGCACAGGAACTCCCCTAGGCAGCGCAGCAGCTCGCTGGTGGAGGCCTGAACGATCACCCTCTTGGGCGTGCCAGCGGCTACGTTGGAGCTGGTCAGGGGGGCCTTCTTAATGGATGAGACCCCATTGTTGGAGCTCTTGGTCAGGGCCGGCGTGCTTTGGTCCTGGGTGAAGCTGGACAGGTTGGCGCAGGACTGCGACTTCTTCAGGTTCTCGTTGTTGAGATGCGAGACGTTGTTCTGGTAAGCCGTGTTGGGCTGGACCTTCTTGGAGCCTTTTTTCTTGGCCGACACGGCCACGATCCGTTTCCATGGCAGCACGTTGATGAGCGAGTGCCGCTTCATGTTCTTGTCTTTGGCGTTCTTGCTGTTCTGCACGGCCGTGTAGTGGCCCACCGTGGCTGGCCCGTCCTCAAAGAGGGCCGCCTTACGGTAGCTGGGCGACAGTGACAAGACGGTTCCCATGGCGACTTGGAGGTGGTATCCAGGGGCGTTTGCCTGGCTGGCTTATAAGGATGACCAAAGGTTGCGTAAGAGGAGATCCTGAGGGTCCCAATGCCTCAGTACTTCTCAGCTGTGAGACCCTGGCTATAGGCTGCAGCTTCTCTTAGACATCTATGTCCGCCGTGGATCCAGAGGGGAAATCTATTTTCAGACTTCGTAGCCAGATTTTGTAGCCTGTGGAAAATAAAACATGCAAACAGTTTTGATTATTTGGGTTCTACAAGTTGTTTTTCTGAACCAGTCAGTGTGTACCCTTTCACTCTCTCTCTCTCTCTCTCTCTAAAAAATGCAGCTGAATCGTTCTTGATTTCTTGATTTTCTTCTCCAGAATTGGTGGACGAAGTGGTCTTACGTTTATTTAGAGTGCTAAAATGAAAGCAAATGGGTATTGGTACCGTTAAATTCCCCCTTAATGTATGCAAGGCAACTGTAGCTGCCTTTTCAACAACAAAATCGAATCACATTCAAGACCTGGAAAGGACTGGATTTGATTTACCTCACTGTTGTCATTTATGAGACAAGTCAAGTACCCACATTTATGTATGTATTTACAAATGCAGCAACGTTTGGAATGGACTACACTAAAACATCAAGTCCTCCCTTTACACTGAACAGCAACATACTACTCAATAGTCTAGTGAATTTTCCTTGATTTTTGTTTACATTTTCGTCATACCATTAGAACTGATCAGATGAAAGAAAAACTATTTCATTGGGTCTCAGATTACATTTGAATTTCTAATCTGCACGTTTTGGGAACCACCTCCTTTTTACATGATCTTTATTTCCCATTGGAGTCGCTCTGGATAGGTTTTTCTAGATCAGCTCCGTGTTTTAAAATGGGAGACTAAAACGTAAACACCTTTGTGAAAGGATCGCCTTTATAAAGTATAGCTATACCAATTTACAAAAACAACCACGAGATGTGATCATTATTAAATCATTATGGGATAAACCAGATTAACAAATAATCCTGTATTAGCAGATAAAGTGCCATGATTAAAAAAACACTTCGTTTTCTAACAATAAACAACATCAATCCAAACTCTTATTTAGAGCCTCCAAAGGCAAACATACTCAATGAATATACTTAGAATAGCCATAACACAATCCATAAGATGTCCCAAATGGCTTTTATGGAGTTTTTTTGTTGACTGAGGAAGATGTTTGTGCTTGAATAACACTGAAATCTGTAGTTAAGGTGTTTGGAACATGCTGCTGTCCAAGGTTCTGAAATGCGCCCAGCAGGCAGACATAATGATAATAATAGTCTGGATTCCGACCAAGTCCTGTTGTTTGTTGACGTCCTAGATTATCTTTATTATAGACTATCCTATATTATAACTGTCAAATGAGATATTACACCCCACAGGATCATCAGCCTTTAAAAAAATACATGTAAAAAAATCTACTAACATTTAATTACAACGTCTATGCCACTACATTTCAGAATGTTTCAAAGCTTTCCCCTGGTCATTCACGACATTAATATTATTCACTGATGACTAGAAGATATCGGTCTCACCGTGAGGATGTTTTCCTGGAGGAAGATGACGAGGAAAAAAAAGAATTTCACGGCAGCAATGTTTTCCCTTTGCAGGTATATCCTCTATTTCACTGCAATTCAGGACGAAACATCAACAACCATCTCGATTGTTGGAGTTAAAATGAGAGCATCTTACAATCCTTGCGACGGGGAAAAGACGTTTTACGAGCAAAAACATCAGCAGGAGTTGACATAGCTCAGTATGCGGCCAGGATATGTGGTGCGCAGGCGATGGACTGGATGCTGTGTGATGCTGGTCTGGTCTGGTCCTCAGCGCGAGAGATGCGGTCGCGAGGGGCTCCTGCGCACTCGCCCTCACTTGCGCGTGCTTGAGAGGACGTCGAAGACAGCGCTCGAGCGCCACTTTGTGCGCAATGTGTGCGGTGCTGTTGTAATGCTGCTACACCCAATCACAACAAGCTGCCGCTGAACTAGATGAATCGTTTGTTATAGCCATGCTGAGAGCTTTGGTTATGAATGCGCCAAAATCTTCTGAAAATATTAAAGTGTGCATGACATCTGTGAAGTCTTCATAGTTTTTCAAATTATCTTTTTTCTGATATGTGTGTTGAGAGGCAGCAATAGGTACACAGCACGATAAGGTACTCTGAATTGCTCAAGCATGCAAACTAGTTGGCTTTAATTTCCGATAACGCTGATAATACAATGAACAAGAAATGAATCTGTCTGTCAATACAGACTCAATGTTGAATCACTTTAAACATGCATTAATACAGTCACATACATATGTATTATATTTGCTTTAGCCTTGGCCCCATGCCTCACTGGCTTATACTGTGTATATTCTGAGCATACAATTACATTTATATTACGTTGTAATAACTGTTTTGCACTTCTGGTTGGATGCTAACTGTATTTCTTTACCCTGTACTTGTACCTGTGTAATGACATTAAAGTTGAATCTAATCTATCTTCCCACACATTGTTTTTAAATGTTTTATTCGTCTACATTTCCCAGAGTTTTCGCCTACTAGCTGCGTTAACTACGTAACCACGTAATCGGTGACGTATTTCCTGTCGCATGTCTGGTTGTAGGCAGGCAGCTTTTGAATAGGCAAGATGGCGGTTGCGGCAGTGGTTGAGTTTCAGAGGGCTCAGTCTCTTATTAGCACGGACAGGAACGCCTCTATTGATATTCTTCATTCTATAGGTAAGTATTTTTTAATACTTAATACTCCGAAGTACTCAGTAAAACTTGTCTCGTTCATTTATTTGGGATTAAATGTTGACATTGGGAAGGTTTATCCGTTTATCTGCCGGTTTGTGTGTCGTGCTGACTCACTCATCCTGGGATAACGGCCTTGACTTTTTATGTGGACTGAACGGGAGTCTAGCTAGGTGGCTAACTAGCTAGCTTCGTATAATTCTGTGTTTGACTCGCTTTCTCCTTTATAGGTTCATTTTTTTTTACATAGTAGTTGCTGCTGACAAGCTAACTGGTTTTCTTCAAGTTGTGTTGTTAATGACTGTTTGTACTGTTTGCTCATTTAGCTAAACTAGCCTAGTCACTGTCAATGCCCGTGACGTTGTCACAGTTATATTTCATAATCATAAATAATAATAATACATTTTATTTATATAGCGCTTTTCAAGGTACTCAAAGTCGCATTACAGACAATAAAATCATCATAAACGTTTCACATAAAAACATAGTAAACACTGACATGGTACATTCATCACATATTAAAAGCAGTTCGAAATTGATTAATTACATTCATTGCTAGTTAGTGAGTTTGCTGATTAATTATTGAGATCGCCCAAAGCCTGGTTTTCCATCGGCTTACACTTATTTAAACTAGTTTATTTTGCCACACGGAGTCCAGTGTCTGTCCTTAAATTGCCTTAGTCACAGCTGTTAGCAAAGCAGCTACCTAGCATTTTCTGTTAGTGGCTGGCAAGCTATATCACTCAGGTAAACATTGTGATAACACATGATGATATTCACTTTATCTATGTCGAAGTCATACTTAAAGATGCATCTGCATCTATTGTGTGGGTTAATGGATGATTGGGTTGGTGTGACAGAAGGGCTGATTTAGGATCTTGTGTGTTTTGTCAACAGTGAGGAGAGATGTGCAGGACAGTGATGAGGAGGCGGTCAGGGTTAAAGAGCAGAGTATCCTGGAGCTGGGGAAACTCCTGGCTAAGACGGGACAGGCTGCAGGTGAGTCTCCCACGCTCTGTCACTGGTCGTCAGGCCGTCTGCTGAATGATTCATGGCTCATAGTTGTTTGTGGCACCGGTGTACGACACATCTAAAGTGCTGTGACGGTAGTCAACAAACCATAGCCTTTTCCGAGGATGGAGGACTTGTTGTTGATCATGTCGCCTGACGTCTCCAGAGCTGGGAGGGCTGCTGAAGTTCGTACGGCCGTTCCTGATCTCCATCAGCAAGGCTAAGGCAGCCAGGCTGGTGCGCTCTTTGCTGGACCTTTTCCTGGACATGGAGGCAGCCACGGGCCAAGAGGTGGAGCTCTGCCTGGAGTGCATCGAGTGGGCCAAGGCTGAGAAGAGGACCTTCCTCCGGCAGGCCCTGGAGGTACGGTGACCTCTGAACCCAGTCTGTCTTCTCTCTTTTTCTCCCCCTCTTTCTCCCTCAGTACCTTGGATGTTGACTCATCTTTTGCTCCCCCCCTCCGTCTCTAGGCTCGCCTGGTCTCACTTTATTATGACACCAAACGGTTCCAGGAGGCCTTAGCACTCGGTGAGTGACAGCTCTTGCTATTTTTACTGACCACGTAGATATTTTAGGGAGCTTCTAACTCCTGTCTTAAGGGGGTGAATCACTATAGTTACGTGGTGGACGAATGCAATCCATACACCTCTTGCCAGTAATCAAAGATATAAACTAATGCCACTTTTCCACCGCAAATGTAGCACGACTCGACTCGACTGTACTCGACTCGACTCGGTTTGGTAGTAAACACGGGTGGTTTTCCACCGCAAATAGTACCGCAAATAGTACTTCCTGGTCGTCGGCGAAAGGGGCGTGACGTAGGCCGTGACATATTTTTGTACGCGACATAAATAACACCAACGCAACCCACAAGTGGACAGAACCCACCTAAAACCCTATTATTAATTTTAGCCATGTTGACGAACTAGTCTTTTGTAAATTATCTGACTTTTAAAAAGCTTGTAGACTGTTGGTGTAATGGACTGTATCTGATAGTAATAAGTATTAGCTGCGGCGCTGTTGCTTTATGTCGCTCTCGTGACTCGTCACACTTTCTGGCCAATCAATGGCCGGCCGTCTGCCGACGTCACCTTTTAGCTCGACTCAGCTCGCTTGGTACCTAGAGCGAGAAGGTACTAAAAAAAGTACCCGCTACCAGGTACCAGGTACCATGGAACTGCGGTGGAAACGCCAAAAATGCGAGTCGAGGCGAGCTGATACCATGCGGTGGAAAAGCGCCATAAGGGCAGCTGTTCACTTCTCCACATCAGCTGACAGCTTGTGGGAGTCAGGTGGCTCAGCGGTTAAGGTGTTGGGCTCGTGATCGGAAGGTTGCAAGTTTGATTCCTGGCTGTGGCTACATGATGTTGTGTCCTTAGGCAAGGCACTTCACCCTACTTGCCTCAGGGGGGAGTGTCCCTCTACTTGCTGTAAGTCGCTCTGGATAAGAGTGCTTGCTAGATGACTAAATGTAAATGTAAGCTTGTCCTAGTCTGATTCTCTTGTTTGTGACCTGGCTTCAGGCTCCCAGCTGCTCCAGGAGCTGAAGAAGATGGATGACAAAGCTCTGCTGGTGGAAGTGCAGCTCCTGGAGAGTAAGACCTACCACGGCCTCAGTAACCTGCCCAAGGCCCGGGCTGCCCTCACGTCCGCCCGCACCACAGCCAACGCCATCTACTGTCCCCCGAAGCTCCAGGCCGCCCTGGACATGCAGTCAGGTCTGACCCCCTTTCAGTCATCTTCCTGTGATCCTGTGTGGAAAGAATTTAGGGAATAGCCAAAAAATGGAGTACCTAACAATGGCATCAGTGGTCCTCAACCCTGCTCCTCTCCTGCATGTTTTACATTGCGGTAGAACCCTTATTCTGGCCAAAGGGGATTTGAATGGAATAACTTGAGCTTTTGATGTTACCAATGGTTACAGTGACTCGTTCCCCCCCCCCCCCCCCCTCTTATCCACTCTCCACTGCACCTCGCACTGCTTTGCTCTGGAATCTGAGTTGAGCTGGGAATGAAATAGTGGAGCTGAGCGTTGTTCTTCCACCCCCACCCCGGCAGGGATCATCCATGCAGCTGAGGAGAAGGACTGGAAGACGGCCTACTCCTACTTCTTTGAGGCCTTCGAGGGCTACGACTCCATCGACAGCCCCAAAGCCATCACCAGTCTCAAATACATGCTGCTGTGCAAGATCATGCTGAAC
Organism: Neosalanx taihuensis; assembly: GCA_030340665.1. Classification (NCBI taxonomy): domain Eukaryota; kingdom Metazoa; phylum Chordata; class Actinopteri; order Osmeriformes; family Salangidae; genus Neosalanx; species Neosalanx taihuensis. The sequence continues at coordinate 11,469,473 of CM059303.1, read as the reverse complement.
ACGTAAGCTTCATGTCGATGCTCCTCTCTTTCACCGACCGTCCCTGGAGGAGGGCATCCCTCACTTAATTGCTCCTCTCACGGTTTCTTCCATTTTTCTCCTCTAGTGAGTTTTTCTGGGAGTTTTCCTTTTGTCTTCCTTGAGGGTTTAGGTTGGTTGAGGGGCAGCTCTATGGGCATATGTGAAGCCCTTTGTGACACTGCTTGTAAAAACGGGTATACGTTTTTTTATTTGATGCGCTTTACGTGACGTACGGTTCTCACGTGATTTGGTGTGACTTGTCCCCTCCCTCCCCTCCCAGACCAGAGGATGTGCAGTCTCTGATCAGTGGGAAACTGGCTCTGCGGCACACTGGTCGACAGGTAGGATGCTGTCCTCTCACTCCTCATACTAGCTCTCATGTTTTTCAAGGCTTAAGTACAGGTTACAGCCGTTCATCACTGACTACTAACACATTCTTAGCTCTCCAGATTGATTAACATCCATTTCTTTCCCCACGGCAGACAGATGCACTGAAATGTGTTGCGTTAGCCAGCAAAAACAGATCATTAGCGGACTTAGAAAAGGTGAGACCTTTGGCCTATCATGTTTTAGCGTACTAAAGATATTCCTTTATGAGTCGACAGCCTTTTACAACACGTCCTTCTCCCTGGTCTCTCTAGGCCCTTACAGAATACAGAGCAGAGTTGAGAGACGACCCAATCATCAACACCCACCTGGCCAAGCTCTATGACAACCTCCTGGAGCAGAACCTTATCCGTGTCATCGAGCCTTTCTCCAGAGTACAGGTGGGAAAGAGCCCCCAGTGTTTAAACTGAAATAGTTCAGTGGATTCATCTAGTAATGGCTTTCTCCAATCTATTTATTGATGGGTTTTTGTTATTGTTTTTTTTTTTGCAGATAGAACACATATCAGGCCTCATCAAACTGACAAAGGTATTTATGCTTCCTTAGTTCTGCAGTGACTTTGAGTCGATATTATAAATGACACCAAACTAATCCATGCTGTCTTTATTGTGTTGTTTCAGGGAGATGTTGAAAGAAAATTGTCACAGATGATCCTGGATACAAAGTTTCATGGTAAATCTGTAGTTGACTTCTGTATGAGATGCTGCAGACTTCCTGCTGCAGCCATCCTGCTCCTCATGTGTTTAGGATCGGCTGCTCTACACAGCCCTCTCATGTGTCTGTGTGACCGCAGGGATTCTGGACCAAGGCGAGGGCGTTCTGATCATCTTCGAGGAGCCTCCCGTCGACAAGACGTACGAAGCAGCCCTGGAAACCATTCAGAACATGAGCAAAGTGGTGGACTCTCTCTACAACAAAGCCAAGAAGTTAACATAGGTAAGACATGGGGGAAGTCAGGTGGCTGAGCAGTTAAGGTGTTGGGATAGCAATTGGAAGGTTGCAAGTTCGATTCCAGGCCAAGGCAAGATGACGCTGTGTCCTTGGGCAAGGCACTTCACCCTACTTGCCTCAGGGGGAATGTTCCTGTACTTGCTGTAAGTTGCTCTGTATAAGAGCATCTGCTAAATGACTTCATGTAATGTAAATGTAAGACAGGCAGGTCTCTCAGAGCAGCACTCCATTCATGATTGTTCTTCATGTCGCTGTCGATCGATCTTGTTGTGACACGATGCTTCTCATCTCCAGGAAACACTGATGACCACAGCAGCACAATGGAGTGGAGTGTGTGACCAGCGTGTGTAAGATTTTAAAAGGGGGACAAGGGAGAACCGCAAAATAGTTCCTCAAACTGCAACAGGAGTCCCAGTTTCCCCACTGAAAGTTCTCCTAAAGGTCTCCTTAAACGGACAATTACATCACTTTATATTCTTTTTCTTCTTTTTTTCCTCTCCATTCTTTCCTTTTGACGTTCATTCAGGATTCTGTGTAACTGTCAGCGGCCGTAACAGGCCATCAGGGAATATTGTAAAACCACAATAAAAGATTGACAAGTCAAAGTACACATATGTTTATATCTCGTATTGAATTGATGGCGGGGGTTACAGAGTCTCATCATTGCCACCCCTGAAGGTGCAATACTGACCTCAAGGGCCCCCGATCTCTACTTCTCACCTGGCAGGACGAGGCTTTTCGATCAAGGCTTTTCTCTGTTCGTGGTTCATATCTCTCAGAAAACACACTATTAAGTTGGTCGAATCTTTAATCACCAGGATGTCTCTGCCAGGCAAACTTGGCTGCATGAGTTTTAATCGTTTGGTTGTCACGTTTTACCGTAAGCCTTTTTTTTTTCTTTGTAACAAACCCCCCCTAAAATTCTGTCACTCTGCTTATTCTCTGTCCAAGTAAGATCATGGAGCAGAATGGATGCCCTCATGCCGCCAGTGCCCCCTTTCGGTCCTCTGCTTTGCCTCAATGTTTGGGAGCAATATATTGTAAGGGTGCAAGAGTGGACATGTGTTCATTACCCATGAGCTTCTATGTCTTATCCCAAGTAAGCAAATTTCCATGGTTGATTCCTAGTATGGTATGCTGGTAACCAAACAATTTGTATGCTCAGATTCTTTTTTTTCATATTTCTTTTTCATTTATAAGTCATTTTTAAAAATAAATATTTTGTATTTTAAGAAGTCTGTCTGCCTCTTGGAGGGGGGGGGGGGGTGGAATATCACAAATGTGGTTGTGTTTCAGTTTGTTGTACTACAGTGATGGAAGAAGTTGATCTGTGGGTTCCATGTGTTGGAATAGTGTTTTTAAGATGGTCGGACTGTGGTACGAAAGAGTAGATTGACTTGCAGAGCCTTCAGAGAAAATGTAAACGGGGGTGGAGAAGGAATGAGTGCCTGTAATGACTTCTATAGGGGGGATAAGACAAAGGGAAGAGGTGTGTACAGCGTGGGACTGAGCATTTGTTGATGGTTTAGTTTTGTGTTTTAGTTTCTACTGTTGGAAAATGTTCCTGTGTGTTGGAAAACCTCATCACATAAAAGGGCATTAAATCAGAATTTCAATGACAGCTTTGGATTGTTACGTTATTTTAACAAACATTCTTAAACTTGCAGTCAGCTTGTTCGTGTTACGAACCATTATTTATGAATTGCCACATAAAGGAAGTCCGGTCTTTGGCTCAGGGTTGCAGAACCTGACTTTTAGATCTTTTGAGACTGACTGACTTCTAGACTTTTGTTGCTTGTATTTCCAGTTTTCTCAGATTTAAGTGCCATCAACTGCACTGAACTCAGCAGTAACTACAGGATTTTTCTCCACCTTTTGTGTTCACTTACAAAACGCTAATTTAATAATAAAAAAAGAAGTGTTCTCCTTAGCCTTTAGACAGTGTGAAGGGTTATAAACAGTAATGTAAATGTATGTAGGACCCATGTGACCTCACATTAAAAGATTTCAGAGATGTGAGGAGATTACTTGGCCCACAGTGACAGATGACATGTTCATTTTTCTTGACATAAATCCTGAGTAACAGCATTGTAATATAAGTCATCCATGTCACTCTTTCATTGAGTTTTCCGAACCAAAAAAAGTATTGTTGCTTGTTTTGGGTTTCTATACACATCAGTATCAAATGTACATACGGTTCTTGCTGATCAACAATTACCGGGTATATCTGATGTTCAGATGAGTTCAAATAAATCTTTTATGAAAAAGTTGTTTTGTTTTCTTTTGATTGAACTGTGCAGTTATTTAAGCATCTTATACAATTATTTCATTTGGGATAGTAGGAGATCCTGTGGTGCCAACGTGGTGCTACCCCAGAATTAAAGCTATTCAATTGAACAACATTTTGTCATAGTTTGTTTAGTTCAAGTTATGTATTTATCCTAATGTTAGGCTTAAGAGATATGAATAGATTTGGGAAGTATGATACCCAAGAGAACAGACTGTATCAAAGATAGACATTTATGGTATGATTTAATTTTTAAAAATTACATTGACTACATGTTAATGCATGAATGAATAAATATATTTAGTACAGAGAACTCGCTGACTATTGTGGAAAAATTGAAAATTTGGCATTACGTCTTCTCACGCGACGTGTGCGTGGTGACGTCACACTAAAACAAGCCCGGCCCTCTACCCAGTGAGTTCTGCTGCTGTCAACAGCTTCAACCGAAGCGTAAATGCCGAATTGCGTTTGAAGAACCCGAATAAAAACACCATGACGACTAGTCAGGTGAGTTTTTCCTTCGTACATGACTTAGGAATAGCTTTCGTGAAACTTTACCTCAATATTGACGCAGACATGTTGGTGAAATGTTGGTTTCTCCTGCTAGCTCGAGACAGCAGACAGTTAGCTGCTGTGTGGCAGAGTGATACGTCACTCAAACCCGGAAGAGTGTCCTGTGTCTTATCACAACACTATCAATCATCTAACACAGTCACCTAACACAATCAACCAACTAGCAAGTGTTAATGCCATTAAGATCCCTGCAATTAGAACAGCACACGGTAGTGGACCATGTAGGAGTCGGTTATGCAGAAGTATCCAGAGTTAGCTCCAGCTAGTCTGCACTGCTAGGCTCTCACTAATCATCAGACTACTGGATATTACTTTATTGCAAAGCTGGATCTACCAATGTGTACAATGTTCCTGAAGTTCGTTGATCAGTTAGTTAACAGTGCTGACTTCATTGTAAATTAAAATTTCATGACATTCGGCAATCATTCTTCTTAATCTGAATCAAGAACACGTGATGAGTTTGTATAGTTTCACTTCTAATTCACATTTTCCTTTCCCAGTAAATCTACATTTTCCCTGGATATCACAAGTCGTTTAAATAGGTTAGCTTTGATGCCAGTGCTTTAATAAATCCTGGGGTTCCTAATTCGCTTATTTAAAATGGAGTAAACAATTCTTAGAAAGAGGGGATTGATTACCACTGTGTTAATGCAGGCCCTTAAGAAGCACCTTCTATTGTCGATGAAAATGTAGTCATGTTGCACATTTTAAGGTCTCAGCCCATAGACAGGCCTAAGTCTGGTCTATTAGCTAATAAGTCAATGAATGAGGGTGCTGTCTCTTTGGGTATACCCTACTTAAGGTTCTTTAAAACATTTTTATTGTTGAAGTAAAGACACAGTATTCTAAATGTGTTCAGATCGATATAGATTTGACCCAATTTGACTCTAGCAGATTCACTAGACAGTTTGAGAGTTGAAGAATGGCAGATTATGACTTCAGGGTTTAATTTCATATTCTTTTCTAGTAGTGAAGCTACTGTATAGTGTTGTTCTTCCTTAAGGTGTAGCTAAACTTTTCGCCGGATGGGGGAAGAAATCTCCATGGTAACCTGAATGTGTGGGATAATGAGTGGCAGAACTTGCTGTGCTGCTGACTAGGGAGACAGAGACTATTTTAAGAAGAACACTCTGAACTCAGTCTCCTGGTTACCACCCTTGTACTTTTCAGATTTCATTCGGTTTCAAATGTGTCTTATAACTTGAGCCGAAGCTTTTTTTATGCCACAGTTATTACCCTTCCATTTTAGCACAGAAATGGTATCAGCTCTAATTGTGGCCGTCATCCGTGAAATGCAGAACTACTGCAATTTTCTCGGCTCATACTGTTCAAGCACATTTATGGCGTTCATTTCAACTGGCTGCACCCTAACCTATAGCGTGACTGCTTGGTTGTTGAATAACGGCTTGTTTGGCGTGGCGTTGAAAGCACTGTTTTGCTTATAAGCAAGGCTTGTCAACCGAAATGTTCTATCTAAACATGTGACTCAGTCAGCTTAACTGCCTACATCATTAATGCTGTCCTGCCTCGCTCAGCACAGATCTATTCTTTACTTTGTTTATGGTCTCTAAGGGGTCCTTCATTAGATTTGGTCTTAAGGAGCAGGAAGTCAATCAGTGCCTCTTATTCCATTCATTATTCTCAAGCAAGGTGTGAAAATGCTCCAGAGTGTACCTTTCTCTACAGGTGTTTCATCTATTTAATGTCCAAAAAATGTGTCTGAAAGTGTCTGAAAGGAGAACAGCCAAAGTATTTTGGTGTTGCAGGCTTCATTAGAGCAGCTCATTCAGTGGAAATAGGCTTTTCATATCGCAAAGAGATATTTCTGGGTTTTAAGGCTGTCACCACAGCCAGTTCCATCATTTCACAAGGCTTTGATGCTTGTTGAACGTGGGCCAGTGTTGTCGTGGAGACAGGATCGGCCTGCGGTCTCGTCGTGTTTCATGTTCCTGTCATGAAGGGCAGCAGTAGGACAGGCTGACAGTGATTTCTCCAATTGCCTCTCTTCCCCCCCCCCCAGACCATGCAAGCGGCGCGATGCCCTACCGACGAGCTGTCGCTCACCAACTGTGCCGTCGTGAGCACCAAGGACACACCGTTTGAACCGTGAGTGCGTTCTTAACCGTGTGTGTGTGTGTGTGGGTGTGGGTGTGGGTGTGTGTGTGTGTGTGTGTGGGTGTGGGTGTGGGTGTGTGTGTGTGTGTGTGTGTGTGTGTGTGTGTGTGTGTGTGTGTGTGTGTGTGTGGGTGTGGGCGGGGGCGGGGGCGGGGCGTGGGGGCACCTGCAAATATGCCCACGGTCTGTGCGGGCCCTTAATCACATCCCGGTGGAGTTGAAACGATATCGTGATCCCTGCGGATCACCGGGGCTAGGCCCCACCCACAGTCCCAGAAGCCCCCAGTGCCGTCCCTCCCCCGAAGCCCTGTCCTCTGTCACATGACCGGGTTTCCTGACCAGGATGCAGGGGGCCTCCCGCTCGTACGAAACCCCCGTCAACACAGCTCTGTCACATGGCAAAGGAACCACGGGATAACCCAGGCTTTAAAGTGTGTGTGTATGTCTGTGTGTGTGTCATGTTGTGTGATGATTGTCTGGTGTTTAGCTGCAGGTAGAAGGGTTGTTTCATGGCTGGTCGGCCCCAGAGTGTAACGTTGTACTGAGACGAGATTGTGACTTTATTTGGCCTAGTTTCCTGTCTGTCTCTGGGCGTGAAGGACTTGGTTGGGAACTGTTGTCACTCCTAAGAGCTTGATCTGTCAGACACACACAAACACACACTCACACTCACACACATACACACACACAAACATCTTGAGCTATTCCATCTTTCACCCTAGTTTTCTATATTTTTTCTCTGTCTATTTATAACACCTCACCATGCATCCCACCAACAAACTGAAATCCCTGTTTCCTGGTACCTGGTTCAAACTCCGGCTGTGTCAACATGACATTGTGTCCTTGGGCAAGGCCCTTCACCCTACTTGCCTCAGGGGGAATTTCCCTGTACTTGCTGTAAGTCGCTCTGAATAAGAGCGTCTGCTAAATGACTGAATTTAAAATGTAAATGAAATCAAGAGACGCCTGACAGTGACTAATTGTCCATTCTCCCAGATCATGTGGAATCATTCTGTTTTAATGTTCTTATTTCTCAGACATGTGACCGTGAGAACCATGCCCACCCACAAGTACGTGTTCACCCTGAAGACCCACCCCAGTGTGGAACCAGGGACCATAGCTTTCAGCCTCCCCCAGGTACAGTACCAGCCTTCTAGGATCGGCTAAACGGTGCTATCAACGGTGCTAACCATCTATGACCATTATAATCAACACGCCATTCTTTTTCTGAAACTGTTTGCTGCTTAGCGTAACTGTAACTGTAAGCCCATCATGGTTTGTCCCATTTAACGTTCCTGCAAAGTGCCGCAGTGTGTTCTCTCTCCATTAACATCGTCTTGGTCTCTTTCTGGTTTTTTAAGCTGCGTTTTCTCGCCTTGTTTCAGTGGCCTCCCTTGCACGCCCTTTCTTCTTCTCTCTGTGTCCATGTCTGTCACTGCTTTTGACCTTTGACCTTTGGCCTGTCTCTGCCGGCTCTCCTTCTGGTGTGTACACTTGGCAGTCGCCGCGGCCCACAGGTACTACTGTAACCCCCTCCCCATGGTCTTATTTCACAACCTGCCCAAAGCACAGCTGCATCAGAACAAACACAAAGCTGTTTTAGGATCCCTCTAAATGGGACGATGTCATTGGTCCTTCCCAAGACGCGTTGTGAAATAAGATCGGTCTACAGAGGAGGGTTACATCACTGTCTTGTTGGGTTGCCCCAGTCGTACTTTTACATCAAATCAAATCAAATCAACATTTATTTGTATAGCCCTTTTTACAAGCAATGTCACAGAGGGCTTCACATATGCCCCTAGAACCGCCCCTCAACCAACCTAAACCCTCAAGGAAGACAAGGAAAAACTCCCAGAAAAACTCACTAGGTAGAAAAAATGGAAGAAACCTTGGAAGGAGCAATTCAGTGAGGGATCCCCTCCTCCAGGGACGGTTGGAGAAAGTGAAGAGCGGAACACAGGCTAAAACAGTCATAACTCTAGAGAGAGTTAACAAGTTGCTGAAACATCAATACTCAATGCTCAACGTGGGTCTTAGGTTGCACAGCGTCAATTTAGGCAGTCACTGGGCTTGGGCCCATGATTGGCGCAGCATCACACGCAGGGGGATGAGGAAAAGGACCGGGAACTTTCTCCTTGTCCATCAGGGAGACTGACGTCCGACTGGCGACCAGATCCGGGGTTGGAAGACCATCTCGGATCAATGTCCACTGGCACCAGGTCCAACATTGGCCGATGACCACGCAAGTGCTGAGAGCTCAGTCCCCCCATACCAAAGGGAGGTATGGAGGGGAGGACAGTGAGACGGAGTAGAGGAGATGTTAGAGAGTGCAAGGAACAGCTAACAGTTATAGCAATATTCAGAATGAGGTCCCCACCGGTCAATGTGGGCTAATGCAGCAATTTAAAAAATGCAGCAATTTTTTTTTTTTTTTTTTTTTTTTTGAAAGATAGTATCTTAATGTTAGTCATTTATCAGACGCTCTTATCCAGAGCCACTTACAGCAAGTACAGGGACATTCCCCCTGAGGCAAGCAGGGTGAAGTGCCTTGCCCAAGGACACGTCATTTTGCGCGCGGCCGGGAATCGAACCGGCAACATTCTGATTACCAGCTCGATTCCCTAACCGCTCAGCCACCTGACTCCCTCAGGTGTAAACTGAATGTTTTGATTCTGAACTTAGGTCCAATGTGTTGTTCCTTAGATTAATCTGTGTGTTTTTCTGTTAAGCACGTTTTTCTATCTCTACTTGGTTGCTGGGTAACTAGAGAACCTATATATAGCTCTGTCCCTGCTTGTCCATTGCCTTTGAATCTTGGCTCAAGTGTGTACAGACATAATGTGGGATTGTGTTTAACAAAGATTATGTTTACTTTCCAGAGGAAATGGGCCGGACTGTCGCTTGGTCAGAATGTAGAAGGTAAGATTGAAGCTCTGCAAAGCACAAGCCTTGAAAACATCAAAGAGGCTCTGATTTCCATACAAATCAAGCAGTCTTGCAGCAAAAAAATAGTCTTTCATTGTTGTTACATGATTGTCCGAGTCCTTGTCTCAGCTCAGTAATCAGTAAATCCCAGATGAGGCCTCTGAATGTCTCCAACATTAAATACAAGTCTATGACAGCCTGTAGCCCTCGTCAAGGACTGCAGGGTTTAGATTTGACCTCTTCCAACACCCCTGATTCCCAGGAATAGGTGGTTATTGTGTTTTGGCCTCTAGAAGATGGGTTCTACACTGTAGGCTTGGAGACACCACATAGTCTGGTTCCTTTCACCACAGAAATTGAATTCAGTCAGTGACGCCCCCCCCTCTCCCAGCAAGCACAAAACAGATGTCTTCATGGCCCCTAATCAAAGAGCCTGCGTTTGTCATCTTTAGCTAGGAAGCTCTGAAAAGCAAGCCGGCTCCATCGAGGGCTTTCATCTTCCCTGCGGCTCCTGTGAATCCACAGGAAGTTGGGGAGGAAGGTGTTGGTACACCAAACCCAAGATGGCCCACAGTAGACCGGATAATTGGCTAATTCATAGAACTGTCTGGAACATCAAATGCAGTGTTTTTTCTTATATATGTAATTTTTTTCCCCAGCCTGCCACAATGAAAATTGACCACCAATTTGACTGTTTAACGAAATATAAAATATTGATTTGCACACGGTAACAGCAACAAAAAATTCATTCAAATGTTAAGTGACGTACAAATGCATTTAGAAAGTCCAGCAGGCCATGAAGGAGCAGATGTGTCCAGTTACCACGGTTCTGTTTTCCTGCAGTCACCAACTACAAGTTTGACAAGTCCAAGCAGTGTGTGGGCATCATGACGGTGGAGATCGACTTCCTGCAGAAGAAGAACGTGGACAGCAACCCCTACGACACAGACAAGATGGCCGCCGAGTTCATTCAGCATTTCAACAGCCAGGCCTTCACTGCAGGCCAGCAGGTACCAGGGTGGCTGAGGAGGAGAGAGGAGGCGGGAGGAGAGGAGAGAGGAGGAGGAGGAGGGAGGTTTGAGACTCGATCATGGTTGGTCATATCTTGTTATCTAACTGACTTTTTCTTTTCATCTCTCTCTGTCTCTTTCGCCCTGTCTCTCTCTATCTCTTTCTCTGTCTCTCTCTCTCTCTGTATCTCTGTATCTCTCTCTCTCTTTCTGTATCTCTTTTTGTCTTTCTGTCACTCGCTTTCTCTCCCTCTCTCTGTTTCCTGTCTCTCTGTCTCTCTCTCTCCTCTGTTTCCCTATCTCTCTCTCTCCTGTCTCTCTCTCCTGTCTCTCTCTTTCTTTCTCTCTCTGTCTCTCTCTCTGTCTGTCTCCCTCTCTGTCTCTCTCTTTCTCTCTCTCTCTCTGTCTCTCTCCCTCTTTCCTGGCTCTCTCTCTCAGCTGGTGTTCAGTTTCTGTGACAAGCTGTTTGGTTTAGTCATTAAAGACATGGAGGCCATGGACACCAGCATCCTCAAAGGAGAGCAGACCTCCGGCAAGAAGCAGAAGGTACCGGAACAGACTCAACCTGAAGTTCAGTGCACCTGGGAACCCACTCTCCCAGACTCCATGTTCATAAGGGCTTCACTTAGCCAGTGATTCAGGAAGAACCAATGAGCTTTCACTGCTTCCTTCCCTCATCATCACCACTCTGTTGCTTCCCCCCCCCCCCCCCCCCCCCCAGATTGAGATTGGTCTGTTGCTGGGCAACAGTCAGGTGATGTTTGAGAAATCTGAGAGCTCATCTGTTACCCTGGTTGGTGAGTAGCGCACACACAAACACACACACACACACACACACACACACACACAGGGCCTAGAACATATTGTCAGACTTAATCTAGTTAGTTTCACTCCATTACACCATTACATGACATGAAAGTGCACGTGACAGATCGCTGCTCTCCACGCATGAGTGGCTGAGCAGCACCAGATACAAAGGAGGAGATGTGTTAAGTGATTAGGACAGACATGGGGGGTGGGGGCGGGGGGTAATGAACCGCAGCCACTGCGTTCAATTCACGTCTCAGTTCACCCCTAAGAGGGATAAAAAGCATGTTGATTTCTGCTGGTTACCTGCTAAAACCACTAGAGGGCAGCACACAACAAGCTGGAGTTCCTCCTCCCTCCTGGATTGACTGGAATGAAGCTGATCCAGCCCCCTTCAAACACCCGTTAAGTATTATCCTGAGCTTGCTTGATTTGACCAGGGTCATTTAGCAGACACTCTTATCTGGAGAGACTTACAGCAAGTACAGTGATGTTCCCCCCTGAGGAAAGTAGGGTGAAGTGCCTTGCCCAAGGACACAACGTAATTCTGCATGGCTGAGAATTAAACTCTATTAAATTCTGATTACCAGCCCGATTACCTAACTGCTCCGCCACCTGACTGCTCAACATCCACTCTCCCTTATGCCTGTGTGTTTGTCCCCATGTGTGTCCTGCAGGCAAGGCCAGGACCAGGGAGTCTCGCCAGTCCATCATCAGCCCAGACTGGAACTTTGAGAGGATGGGCATCGGAGGCCTGGACAGGGAGTTCTCTGACATCTTCCGCCGTGCCTTCGCCTCCAGAGTGTTCCCTCCTGATATTGTGGAGCAGATGGGTTAGCTCACTCTCCTTTTCTCTCTTATTCTTTCTCTGTCTCTTTCTCTTATTTCTGTTTCTCTCTCTTGTCTCTCTCTCTCTTTCTCTCTCTTATTTCTTCCTTTCTTTCTTTATGTCTCTCTTTCTCTGTCTCTTATTTCTTCCTCTCGCTCTCTCTCTCTTATTTCTTCCTCTTCCTCTCGCTCTCTCTCTCTTATTTCTTCCTCTTTCTCTCGCTCTCTCTCTCTTATTTCTTCCTCTTTCTCTCGCTCTCTCTCTCTTATTTCTTCCTCTTTCTCTCGCTCTCTCTCTCTTATTTCTTCCTCTTTCTCTCGCTCTCTCTCTTATTTCTTCCTCTCTCTCATTTCTTCCTCGGTCTCTCTCATACTCTCCTCTCATTTCCTCTCTTAATCTTTCCTCAACTAATCTGTCCCACTGTCCTCCTCTTTGAGGCAGGACAGGCCAACCACTCGATTATTATTTACTTTTTATTTGTTATAGAGGGACAGTATACATGAATTGACATTTTACGGAGAAAATGTAAATGCACCCAATTATAGCCAAAAGGCTAGTTTCCATTGGTAGTCCCCCTGCCAGGAGGAGAATGGCAAAGTTACCTATCAATTAAAAGAATAAATTACAAGCAAAAAGCAGGCAACAATAAAACAATTACAACATATATATTCCGTCTGTGAAACACCACAGCACAAACACAGTCCCTGCGTCCAAAGACCCAGACCAACACTAAGGTGCTCCATTAAAACCTTTCAGGCTGGGGAAAAAACCCTCCAAATGCTAGCATGAAGGGCCAGGCTCCTGGTGTGTGAGCGTGGCCTCCTGGTCGTCCTGGGGGTTGATGACGTCAGGCCTGCCCCAGCTGAACGAGCCTCACACACACTCAGACATGTCAGACACGTCTCAGGTTCCACTCCTGATTCCTTCGCCTGAAGGACAGCTTCTAGACAAACCGCTCAGGTGTTGAAGCGCGCAGACAAAGGTGCTCCCCCCCTCCCCCCCTCCCGGCGCGTCCAGCCTGCGAGGTGACCTTTAGGGGGGGCGGCTGGCTGCAGGAGCGTGGCCCTGGCCGTGACCAGCTGGCTGCTATAATGAGATGGCGAACCCTGATAGAGGGGAGGGAAAGGTGAGGGTGTAATTGGCCAGAGCGGGGGGAGGGCTGGCGATGACAGGCGCAGTCAGGAGTGTGTGTGTAAGTGTGTGAGTGTGTGTGTGTGTGTGTGTGTGAGTGTGTGTGTGTGTTATTGGACCTATCTTCATCTGGGAATGTCAGTGGGAATGTCAGTATTTGGGATCGGAGGGTGTACAGCTTGTATAGGTGTGGTGGGACCCCCCCCAGGCCCGGGGTCGACTGCCCCCCAGGAGCCCCCCAGCTGGGGTCGGCTGCCCCACAGGCCCACAGGGCAGCTCTGATGCTTATCTGCAACCTCAATAAGTCTGGACTAAATGTCATTAAGCAGGTGCAATAAGCTGTGAGGATCATGCTGCCTGCTCTGACCCCAGTTACCTCTCCACCTTCACGAACATGCTAGCCACTGGTGGCCATACAGTCTACTGCTGATCTAAGAACAGATCCCTAAGTTGGCTGTTGAGATTTCATATCTCCATGCATCTTCTGTTTCTTAATAACTGAATTAATCGATCCCACTATTTACATTTAGTCATTTGGCAGACGCTCTTATCCAGAGCGACTTACAGCAAGTACAGGGACATTCCCCCCTGAGGCAAGTAGGGTGAAGTGCCTTGCCCAAGGACGTAACGTCATATTGACACAGCCAGGGTTCAGTCAGGGTTCGAACCTGGTATCTTCTGATTACCAGCCCGACACCCTAACCGACCTTTGATAGTATTTCTGGGTAGTGACGGCTGTTGATCAGAGGGGTCTGTGATGTGCGGGCTCTTCCAGGGTGTAAGCACGTCAAGGGGATCCTGCTGTTTGGCCCCCCTGGCTGTGGGAAGACCCTGATGGCCCGGCAGATCGGGAAGATGCTCAACGCCCGCGAGCCCAAGATCGTCAACGGCCCCGAGATCCTCAACAAGTACGTGGGCGAGTCCGAGGCCAACATCAGGAAGCTGTTCGCTGATGCTGAGGAGGAGCAGAAGAGGGTGAGAGGGGATGGGCCACAACCACACACACACACACACACCTAAACACACACACAACCACACACAACCACACGCACACACACACGCACAACCACACACACACACAACCACACACACACACAACCACACACACCTAAACACACACACATAACCATATACACACACTACCCCCCCCCACACACACACACAACCACACACACCTAAAAACACATATACACACACACACACACATAACCACACATACACACATAACCACACACACACACAACCCCACACACACACATAACCACACACACACATAACCACACACACACATAACCACACACACACATAACCACACACACACACATAAACACACACATATAACCACACACACATAACCATATACACACACGCACACATAACCACACATACACACATAACCATACACATACAACCATGCACACAACTATACACACATGAACACACACACACACAACCATACTCACACATGAACACACACACACAACCATACTCACACATGAACACACACACTCAGCCATGCACACAGACACACAGTCTCTCCCAGTCACATACGCTGGCACACCTACGTACAAATTAGATTAAAGTCCAGCAGTTCTGTCCACACATTCCCAAATGGAGCCACCATGTTGTCCAAGACACTAAACACAGATAAGCATCACTCACGAACCCCCAGCCGCTCATTTCTGCACCGGAGGATTGATTTGCCCTTTAGTAGACATATTTCTAATAACCACGCTAAAGTTCCCCGTGTTGCCACTAGCCACGGGGCGGAGGATAGGGGGGGGAATGTGCCTGTGTATTGAGCCCCCGTGACGCTGTGACAGTGACTGGTTCACTCCTCACCTGCTAATGAGGGGCTGGGTTATCTGTGACCCCCCCCCCCACCACCACCCCCTTGTCCCCGTCAACCCCCCCCTGCTCCCAGGGCTCCACCCGACTCCCCTCTGAAGCAGCCCCCCCCCCTCACCCCCACACCTGCTGTAAACGCTGGGCCTGGTGCCTGACAGGGCCCACGGATGGCCTGATAACCCCCCAGCCTGCTGAAGGGAACCGTTTGGTTATCTCGTTGGCGTTCTTAACCCCGGGCGTGTGTGTGGGTCTCCTCTGCAGCTGGGGGCCAACAGCGGGCTGCACATCATCATCTTCGATGAGATCGACGCCATCTGCAAGCAGCGAGGCAGCATGGCGGGCAGCACCGGCGTGCACGACACCGTGGTCAACCAGCTGCTGTCCAAGATCGACGGAGTGGAGCAGCTCAACAACATCCTGGTCATAGGTACACACACACACACACACACACACACACAGTGTGGGGAACCTGGGCTTGGTTATGTACTGGAGCTTTTGCTGCTGAAAGATCTGAGCTATGTTGCTGTGTGTCTCTCTTTTCTATCTGTCCTCTATCTCTCTCCTTTATCTCTCCTCTATCTGCTCTATCTCTCCATCTCTATCTATCCATCTGTCTCTCCATCTGTCTCTCCATCTCCATCTCTATATCTCCATCTCTATCTCTCCATCTGTGTCCATCTCTATCTCTCCATCTCCATCTCTCTTCTATCTCTCCATCTGTGTTTCTCCATCTCTATATCTCCATCTCTATCTCTCCATCTGTATCCATCTCTATCTCTCCATCTCCATCTCTATCTCTCTTCTGTCTCTCCATCTGTGTTTCTCCATCTCTATATCTCCATCTCTATCTCTCCATCTGTGTCCATCTCTATCTCTCCATCTCCATCTCTATCTCTCTTCTATCTCTCCATCTGTGTTTCTCCATCTCTATCTCTCCATCTATCTCTCCATCTGTGTCCATCTCTATCTCTCCATCTCCATCTCTATCTCTCTTCTATCTCTCCATCTGTGTTTCTCCATCTCTATCTCTCCATCTCTGTCTCTCCATCTGTCTCTCCATCTGTCTCTCCATATCTCTCACTCCATCTCTGTCTCTCCATCTCTATCTCTCCATCTGTTCTCGTCTCTCTCAGGAATGACCAACAGGCCTGACCTGATAGACGAGGCCTTGTTGAGACCGGGCAGGTTAGAAGTCAAGATGGAGATCGGTAAGAAACCCCCAAGCAGAAGCAACACTTCTGTACAGAGACACCACCATCCCCAACCAGAGAACCCTCCTGTTTCCCCACAACAGCCAATGTCCCTTGATGTTCAGGGTGTGTGTGTGTGACAGCCGTTCCGGTTCTTTCCGCCCAGGGCTTCCCGACGAGAAGGGGCGCGTCCAGATCCTCAACATCCACACGGCCAAGATGCGTCAGTTCAACCTGCTGGGGAGCGACGTGGACGTGAAGGAGCTCGCCGTGGAAACCAAGAACTTCAGCGGCGCCGAGCTGGAGGGGCTGGTCAGGGCCGCCCAGTCGTCCGCCATGAACAGACACATCAAGGTCAGAGGTCACACGCGGACATTAGATAAGATAAGAGATAAGATAAACCTTTATTTGTCCTCCGGGGGGGGAATTGCAGTTCACAACAGCAGCAGGGTAAAATACAGCACACAGAGTTGCAGGGTAATATAACAATAACAATATCAATAGCAGGGGGGCACGATATAGTACTGTAACCTCTAGCAGTGGAGAAAGGCCCCTGTGTTGAAACCTGTAAACGTGAAAAGAACGGTGGAATGCTCCAGATGTTGTGATGCGGACCATCTTGGCGAGAGGCAGGGCCTCTAGTGAAACACGTCGTGATGGATGTTTATTAAAAAGTCCAAGCCTCCATGAAACGTTATCCCTTTTGTCACGTACGTGTGTGTGTGTTTGCCCGTGCGTACGTGTGTGTGTGCGCGCGCTTGCAAGTGTTTTATCAGGTGCGCAGCCTGGAACACACACAGGGGGCAGAGACACAGATAAAGTGAGGTGCTGGTGTGTTAAGTGTCGCGCCCCCACACACACACTCACGCCCCCCCATATTAGAGGGTGCTGAAATGTGACAGACGAGCCTTTCGCAGATGTCACGGGCCAGATCTCGCCCCCACCCCCTACCCCCCCCCCCTTCTCTCTCTCTCTTACTCTCGCCCTCCTCTCATCACTCGTCCTCGCCCGCCCTCTCTCCCCCCTTCCCTCTCCCCTCTCATCACCCCTCTCTCTCCCTGCCTCTCTGTCTGTCTGACCTTTCGGGCTCTGTGACTACATTGTCTCCCAGCAGATGTAGTCCTGTGGGTCTGCAGGAGCCTCCCAGTATCGGACCCAGTTTGTCAAGGAGGTTTTCTTCTCCAATGTCAGATTTTCTGCCTCGGAAAAAATGAACTGTCCATGACGCCCTGCGCCTCATGCCAATGTGTCTAAAGTGTTTGTTGTGTGTGTGTGCGTGTGTGTGTGTGCAGGCCAGTGCCACGGTCGAGGTGGGACATGGAGAAGGCTGAGAAGCTTCTGGTTAGCAGACACGACTTCCTGGCCTCCCTCGACAACGACATCAAACCTGTAAGTGTCAGCCTCCCTCCCAGCCTCCCTCCATCCCAGCCTCTCTCCCAGCCTCCCTCCCAGCCACCCTCACAGCCTCCCACCCAGCCTCCCTCCCTCCAGCCTCCTTCCATCCCAGCTTCACTCCCAGCCTCCCTTAACACTTCTTTTTTCTTTTTTTCATTTTTCTCCTCTCTTTCCTTTCCTCATCTTCTATTTCTCTCTCTCTCCCTCTCTCCCCTTCTGTCTGTCTCTCTCTCCGTCTCTCTCTCTCTCTCTCTCCCTCTCTATCCCCCCCTCTCTCTCTCTCTCCCTCTCTCTCTCTCTCTCTCCCTCTCCTCCCCTCTCTACCCCCCCCCTCTCTCTCTCTCTCTCCCTCTCTCCCCCTCTCTATCCCCCCCCCCTCTCTCTCTCTCTCTCCCTCTCTCTCTCTCTCCTCCTCTCTCTCTCTCTCTCCCTCTCCTCTCTACCCCCCCCCCTCTCTCTCTCTCTCTCTCTCTCTCTCTCTCTCTCCCTCTCTATCCCCCCCTCTCTCTCTCCCTCCCCTCTCTCTCTCTCTCTCCCTCTCTCCCCCTCTCTACCCCCCCCCCCCCCTCTCTCTCTCTCCCAGGCGTTTGGCACTAACTCGGAGGACTATGCCAGCTATATCATGAACGGCATCATTCAGTGGGGTGAGCCGGTCTCCCAGGTGATGGAGGACGGAGAACTGCTGGTGCAGCAGACCAAGAACAGTGACCGCACCCCCCTGGTGTCAGTGCTGCTGGAAGGTAGCGCGCGCACACTGCTGATACACACACACACACACACACACTGCTACACACACACACACAGCTACTGGCCAACACACACTGCTACACACACACTGCTACACACACACACAACTACACACACACAGCCACACACTGCTATACACACACACTGCTACACACACACAGCCACACACAGCTACACACACACACTGCTACACACACACACACACACACACTCACACTGCTACACACACAACTACACGCACACAGCCATACACAGCTACACACACACACAGCTACACACACAGCCACACACAATTACACACACACAGCTACTGGCCCACACACACACTGCTACACACACACAGCTACACACACACACACACAGCTACACACACACACTACACACAGCTACAGGTCCACACTCACAGACACACGCAGCTACACACTCACAAAGCTACACATACACACACACACACACACACACAGCTCCAGGCCCGCAGTAGGTCAGCTGATCGGGTGTGTTCCCTCAGGTCCTCCTAACAGTGGGAAAACAGCGCTGGCTGCTAAGATCTCTGAGGACTCCCAGTTCCCCTTCATCAAGATCTGCTCTCCAGACAAGATGATCGGACACTCCGAGATCGCCAAGTGCCAGGCCATCAAGAAGGTGTGTGGACATTCACACACACACACACACACACACACATTTACATGTAGTCATTTAGCAGACACTCTTATCCAGAGGGATTCACAGCAAGTACAGGGACATTCGCTCTGAGGCAGGGTGAAGTGCCTTTCCCTAAGGACACAACATCATGTTGGCACAGCCGGGATTTCGAACTCGGCACCCTTCCGATGACCAGCCAGATTCCCTCACCGCTCAGCCACCTGACTTCCATAGATACAAACAGATAATCAGAACGCACCATTCTTCCCTTCCCCCTGACAGATATTCGATGATGCTTACAAGTCCCAGCTGAGCTGTGTGGTGGTGGATGACATCGAGCGCTTGTTGGGTAAGATCCCCCGGTCCCTCCAGCACACCAGGGCCAGTCAGCGGGGCTCTTAAGGCCCCCGGAGCCAGGAACGGCTCCCAGTGAGGGTGAACCTGTGCTTCTTATGTTCTTGGTTCTCAGACTACGTCCCCATTGGCCCCCCGCTTCTCCAACCTGGTGCTGCAGGGCCCTGCTGGTGCTCCTGAAGAAGACCCCTCCCAAGGTGTGTGTGTGTGTGTGTGTGTGTGTGTGTGTGTGTGTGTGTGTGTGTGTGTGTGTGTGTGTGTGTGTGTGTGTGTGTGTGTGTGTGTGTGTGTGTGTGGTGTGTGTGTGTGTGTGTGTGTGTGTGTGTGTGTGTGTGTGTGTGTGTGTGTGTGTGAGGACATGTGTACCTATATGTGTGTGTGTGTGTGTGTGTGTGATGCTTGCCAGGGCAGATAGAGGGCAGCAGATCTAGACAATGCCCTCAGTTCAGCCTGATTGGAGGATATGAACACTGCTTGAGACCGAAGGGAGATCAGGGGCAGGAACTACGCAGGTCTAGCAGCCACATGATTGGTCCTGGCACACAGCCTGGAGTCATGTGACCGCTGAGTCCACCTGTGTGTGCGTGAGAGAGCGCACGCTCTGCTCTGGGGGAGGCGGTCTGCGTTCTGCCTCACAGTGTCTCAGTCCATAGGGTTGGCCCTGGTTTGTGTTGTGTTCTGTGTGTGAATGAGAGTATAGACTATACGACTGTGTGTGTGTGTGTGTGTGTGTGTGTGTGTGTGTGTGGGTGTGTGTGTGTGTGTGTGTGGGTGTGTGTGTGTGTGTGTGTGTGTGTGTGTGTGTGTGTGTGTGTGTGTGTGTGTGTGTGTGTGTGTGTGTGTGTGTGTGTGTGTGTGTGTGTGTGTGTGAGATAATGTTTGGCCCTGTTCTGTTGTGCTGACTGAAAGCTGCTCTCTCTGTTCCCCCGGGGTCTTGAAGGCTCACACCCAGCAGGGTGCCTGGGCCGGAGGAAAGCTGCAGGGGGAGGAGGGGGGGGGGGGGGGAGGGCGGGGGGGGGGCGTGGGGGGGCTAGGGTGAGAGACGGGTGGAAGGCTTGGGGGGGGGGGAGACATGGATGAGGCTGGAGGGAGGCAGGGGGTAGGCTGGAGGGGGGAGAGTAAGGGGAGACTGGGAAGGAAGGCAGGGGGGAGGTGGGTGGGGGGGGGGCGAAAGGGCATGGAGGAGAAAGGGCCCTGTGAGGGAGCTGGGAGCTGGCAACACGGCCTGTGTGGCACCTCATCTGCATGCAGCATCACCCCCCCACACACACACACACACACACACACACACACACCATGGGGGGGCAGCCTGTCTATAATCCGGCTCTCGTTCTCTCCCTCCCGCTCTCTCCCTCCCTCCCCTGCTCCCTAGCTCCAGGCCCTGGCTGGGGCCTCTGTGACAGCCGGAGAGAGGGGGCTGCTCCGAGCGTGCCTCCTCCAGGGCTCTGGAAACTGCCTCCCATGTACAGCTAGATCATGAACATGCTTATCTGTCATGGTTCCAATCTGTAGCACAACCAGCTTCACCCGTTTCGGGATGGCCTCTACGTAGTTTGAGTGTGTGCAGCGTAAGATCCTAAGAGTGTGTGTGTGTGTGTGTGTGTGTGTGTGTGTGTGTGTGTGTGTGTGTGTGTGTGGCTGTAGGGGCGGAAGCTGCTGATCATTGGCACCACCAGCAGGAAGGATGTCCTTCAGGAGATGGAGATGCTGGACGCCTTCAGCACCACCATCCACATCCCCAACATCTGCAGAGGAGAGCAGCTGGTGGAAGCCCTGGAGGTACGCCTCCTCTGTCTGTCTCTATGGCTCTCTCTGTCTCTCTCTGTCTCTCTCTGTCTCTCTCTCTCTCTCTCTCTCTCTCTCTCTCTCTCTCTTTCTCACCCACAGTCAGACACAAACACATACTGTAGCTAAAAAGATATACTGTATACCAGGACTCACCAACCCTGGTCCTCGAGGTCCGCTGTCCTGACAGTTTTCGATGTTTCCCTGCTCCAGCACACCCGATTCTAATAAAGGGTCATTATCAGGCTTCCACGGAGCTTGATAACGAGCAATTCATTAGAATCAGGTGTGCTGGAGCAGGGAAACATCGAAAACTGTCAGGACAGCGGGCCTTGAGGACCAGGATTGGGGATGCCTGCTGTATACCATGTGCTCACACAGGTCTGCCTCTTAATAGCCGTGCTCTGATCTAAGTGGGCATCAGTGGTAGGATTCTTACCTGCCACGTGCGGGGCCAGGGTTCGATTCCCGGGCCTATGCATCGAACATGAGCGCGCCTGAAATGTCCCCACTGTGGGGCTAATGATGGTTCTTCCATGCTGCTTGCTCCCCCAGTTGCTGGGCAGTTTCCAGGAGAACGAGCGCGCGGCTATCGCCAAGGAAGTGAAAGGCAAGAACCTGTGGATCGGGATCAAGAAGCTGTTGATGCTCATAGAGATGGCTGTCCAGGTGAGGCCCTGTCTGAGCACTGCTGCCTGCTGCTGCCACACACTGCTGTTACCACACACAGGCCTCTCCACACACAGGCCTCTCCACACACAGGCCTCTCCACACTGCTGCTGGCACACACAGACCCCTCCACACACAGGCCTCTCCACACACAGGCCTCTCCACACACAGGCCTCTCCACACACAGACCCCTCCACACACAGACCCCTCCACACACAGGCCTCTCCACACGCAGGCCCCTCCACACACAGACCCCTCCACACACAGGCCTCTCCACACACAGACCCCTCCACACAGACCCCTCCACACACAGGCCTCTCCACACGCAGGCCCCTCCACACACAGACCCCTCCACACACAGGCCTCTCCACACGCAGGCCCCTCCACACACAGACCCCTCCACACACAGGCCCCTCCACACACAGGCCTCTCCACACGCAGGCCCCTCCACACACAGGCCTCTCCACACTGCTGTTACCACACACAGGCCTCTCCACACACAGGCCCCTCCACACACAGGCCCCTCCACACACAGACCCCTCCACACACAGGCCCCTCCACACACAGACCCCTCCACACACAAGCCTCTCCACACTGCTGTTACCACACACAGGCCTCTCCACACACAGGCCTCTCCACACACAGGCCGCTCCACACACACACAGGCCTCTCCACACACACACAGGCCCCTCCACACACAGGCCTCTCCACACAAAGGCCCCTCCACACACAGACCCCTCCATACACAGGCCTCTCCACACAGCTGCTGTGTGTTGCACACCCTGCCAGACCACTGAGCCGTCAGTCACAACAAACTGTTGTTTCTTGCCTTAATGAATACCAGTTCTGTCTGGAGATTGATTGGTGTAGAGCGCTTAGTCATCCTCCCTGAAAGGAAGCCAGGTCATAAAGCAGCCCTCATGAGGATCTGGTTAGGCTTCGTGTTGTTCTCATAAACAACCTGTTTGCCTCCCGGCCAGCCCCTGCCTCAGTGTGTTGCTGCGGGGCTGCAGTGTGTTGCTGCGGTGCTGCAGAGTGTTGCCGCGGGGCTGCAGTGTGTTGCCGCGGGGCAGCAGTGTGTTGCAGCGGGGCTGCTGTGTGTTGGTGCGGGGCTGCAGTGTGTTGCAGCGGGGCTGCAGAGTGTTGCCGCGGGGCTGCTGTGTGTTGGTGCGGGGCTGCAGTGTGTTGCCGCGGGGCTGCAGTGTGTTGCCGCGGGGCAGCAGTGTGTTGCTGCGGGGCTGCAGTGTGTTGCAGCGGGGCTGCTGTGTGTTGCAGCGGGCTACAGTGTGTTCCTGTACTGCTGGTTGCTGAGGCAGGGTGCTGTGTAATTGCTGTGGTATGTACTAATGCAGCCACGTGGAGCCCCCCCCACCCCCTCAGAGAAATATGAACAAGTGTCTGCCGAGACATGCTGTGCACAGACGCTCCTGCTGTAGTCAGTGAGACGCACACACACACACACACACTTGCACACACAGCTACTCACACACACACACAGACACACACATTAAAACAGATGCGTAGACAACTCTTACTTACTCGCTAAATCTGTGTGTGTGTGTGTGTGTGTGTGTGCGTGTGCGTGTGCGTGTGCGCGTGTGTGTGTCAGATGAACCCCCAGTACAGAGTCACCAAGTTCCTGTCTCTACTGAAAGACGAGGGAGCGTAAGTACAGCTGCTGCACACACTGGTGTCACACACACATAAACACACACACACACACACAAAAAACACACACACACATACATAAACACACACACACTCAAGCCCTGCAGCTCATCACCACTTTCTGTCGCAGCTTGGGCTCCGACAAGCACCTGAGCTTCTAAGACCGTCCCGTCGTCCTCATGGCCCTGCAGAGGCGGCGTGCTGGGAGCTGGCTGGCTCCCTCCTCTGCTCCCAGGAAGACCCGCCGCACACTGGACCTGCACACGGCTTGCAGGCAGATGGCTGCCCTACTTCCAGAACCATCCAGGCTGGGTTCCGGTCTGCGCTCGCCCCCCTTTCTTATCTGTCTTTTCCCTCAGTGGTTGGGGGGGGGGGGGGGGGTTGGGGGGGCGGATGTCTTGTAGCAGAGAGAGAGAGAAGGATATTCCATTTCTTGCTCTCTTCTACCACCCTTCCCCAAAGCACTCCACATTTCCTCTTTAGCGAGCGTTTTCTTAGCGAGCTGCTCCCCTGGCCAGTCTCTTCCTCCTCCCCCTCCTCTTCCTCCCCCTCCCCCATCAACATGACCTGGGTGTGTGTGTGTGTGTGTAAATTATGTGGGAACAACTGAGCACTGTACATGGCTTCCTTGTGCGATTGTAATGTCTTGTAGTGGGTCTGGGCGACAGCCTTTGCTCAGGACGTTGTGTTGAGGATGCGTTAGCAGCGTGGAAGCCGTTTCACACTTTCTCCCTGGTGGATCTGGAAAACCTCGGACCTGGAGCACGCGTGTACATGATGGCCTGCGTGTGCGTGTGTTTATATCGTGTTCAGACGTATGATCATTCCAGGAAGCGCTGGCTCCAAGCCTCCCACCTCAACCCCTCCTTACGTTACTTACTTCTTATCTTTTATGTTTTATGACAAATAAATGAATCACCTTGCTAATATGAATAGATCTAGATCCAAAATGGTAACCAATTGATTGACTGATTCCATTTTAGAAAGGCGGCGGGGCAGGGGGGGGGTTGATGTTACTGGTGAATGTTTTTGTACTGTATCGTTTCTTTTTGAAGGATGTCTAGATGTTTCTGTTGTGCCTTTTCCCCCACCTGATCTGTGACAGGAGTGCAGGACAGTGTCTTACAGGGCCCACCTGTGGCCCACACCTCTGCTCTGCTCTCCACATAGTTGTGGAGCGATCCCCCCCAGGAGGAAGTGTCTGGTATCAGGGGCTGGGGACGCAGGCTGGGGCTCATGCCAGCATGTCGTGACCCAAGAGAAGATGGTCTGGTTTGCTGATGCTTCTCTCAGCCACAGCATGAGGACCTGAACCCCTTCCTGTGTAACATGAACATCTCCCAGGTCAGCGGCTCACCGTGTTCTTGTAAGGCAGCATCACCATCTTCCTGCCAGCCTGCTGACCGCTGGCCGTTCCTCTGCACGCCGTGATGTCACGTCACGATCCAACGCCTGCATCCGTGTATGGAAATGAGGCAGAGTACCTTCACCAGATACCTTATTTAAACACGTCTCCCAGCGATTGTTGGGTCTTTGTATCTCAGATTCTTACGTTCAGAAGATCCTGGATACTCAAGGGAAGATTTCATGTTGAATTGTGTCATTGCAATACAAATGGAAATGGAGAAAAACAACGATTGGTTTCTGTTTGTCATTTACACCCATATTCTAACACTCACACTGAGAGGAGCTGTAACTGCCTTGGCTGTTAGCTCCCAGATGCTTCCGGAAGACCGATAGCAGCCATCGCACGTTTCACAAAGGTTCATCGAGCAGATTCAGACATTATAATGAGATTGGAAAGAGGATCATACTATTTATTATGCAAGGAGCATCATCTATCACAGCTTGGAACAGCAACTCTGCTTCAGGTTAGAAACCAGTTTCAGTAGTGTTATGTGCAAGGTCTATATCATACATGACGTAGTAAGGAAAACGTTTAAATAATTGGGTAACTGATGCTCAAAAATGGTAAGGATTCTCTAAAGTACCTCTTGGCTAAAAAGCAAACGCACGACACACTAGTTTCTTCTTCAAATATATAATCTTAGTTCAGTCATACAGATATATACATTGTATAATAAATAATATTTATAAAAACATAACATTTCAGATTATAAAATAAAAAGGGAATTATTAACTTTTGAAACCTTTGTACAAAACTTTGGATAAAGCGGGGAGGAAGGGAGGCAGCTGAAGTGGGGGGGGGGGGGGGGGGGGGGGGGCATGGGGGCAGGGGTGGGGGGGCAGGGGTGGGGTGTTTAGACGATGACGCAGAGGCTGAGCTATGTCACAACGTGAGGAGCCTATTACTGCAGAGCAAGTTGTATTTTCGTTGTTAAATATAATTCGTAGGGAAACATGTAGGACTGTCGGGACATGTTCGTGTGGAAACCTTTCCGCGGGTCCCTCTGCGGTTGAAGCCGGCTCGCCTTCTCTCCCCCCACCCGTCCTCCCCCGTCCCCCCGCCACTGCCGTCACAAAACATTCACATTTTACACACACCGGGGCTCTCTCCATAAAGTGTGCAGTAACTCCCCATTATCTCCTGTCTTTGTTGTGGCTCCGCAAAACATGCGTACACACACGTGTTCTGGATTCCCTGTGTGTCGCGGCTCTTACGGACCTTTCTGACTCCAGGTAACGTGAAGAACTGAGAGGAGAGACGGGGAGATAAGAGACCAGCCCCGGTGGGATCACGCTGCTCTCCCCCTGCGGTCTCCGCATGCCGTCACACGTTCTCCTTCCTCTTTAATGGAGCCCTCCTGATCAGACCTGACGTTTTACCCCGAAACGTGGTTTCACAGTCCTAAGGCAAACCGGGTATGCATGTTTCAGGCCGCAGAACATAAATTCATCTTCAAAAGATCTACCTCCTTTACGGGTAGGCCTATACTCTTAAATTGTATCCAATAGTGACAGACTGGTTTAATACAGTCAAATCTGTTTGTCCTACACAAGCTGCTTATACTAGAAGCTTCTATCTGTTGTTTGTTTGGAATATATGGTTGCCAGTGGCGTTTCATTATAAGATTCCCTACGATACTGCACAACAGTCTAATATGTCGTCGCATGGAAAGAACATAAATCTTGGATATTTCTACAACTTGTTTCTAAGTCAGAATACACAGGACTAACTCCTCCGTCTTAAAAACCGGCACGCCCACGTTATGACAAAAGGAATTTGTTCTCATAAATAACAACACTCACATGTTTACCTCAGGGTATTTTTTTTTTCTCGTATTTTTTTCTTTTTTTTTTGAATAGCTGAATAGTGCATACATGTTAGTGGAACAAGTGCGTTTGTCAGGCGCATGTCCCCTCCTGCTTCCTGTCCCAGCCCATTGCTAATATTTCAGAAATGCAGGGCTATAAAATCAGGCTCTAGCATATATCTTTCAGGCATCCCATTCGACTGCGTCAGTTCAGTACAGTGTGCAGGCTTGGGGGTTGTGAAGAGAAGATTCCATCAATTCAGTAGATAAGAAAGAAGAGGGGGGGGGCGGACGAGGGGGGGTCCTTCCTTCTAGCTGACAGTCCTCCTCCTCAGTTCAGTAGTCAGGGTGTCGCGGGGTGGTGGGCTGCCTAGTGTGTGGTGTGTGTGTGTTCGGTATAGAGCGTTGACTAACGTGACGTTGAGGGGGGGATGTTGGAGGGGTGGGGGGGGGGTGGTTTAGTTCTCGACCAGAGGAGCAGCCAAGCGTCCAGGGAGCTGAGGTGTCGGTTGAAAGACGTCAAAAGGGTCATCTGCTGCATTCATGACACAGATACAGGTTAGGTGGCACAGTCCTTAGTGGTCAGTGGGGGGAGGTGGGGGGGAATAAATAACGTAGGACAGAACCGGGGGACCAACGCTGGGGGAGGGAGGGAGGGAGGGAGGGGGGGGAGGGCGATGGGGTGAACCTGGACGACAGAGCTTATTCCAAAGGAAACAGACGGACGAGGGGGCCGTTCCTTCTGAAGAGGATGTTGGTTGGGGGGTGGGGGGGGGGGGAGCCAAGAGTTCCAGAGTTTTCAGTCCAGGAAGTGCCGTAACCCGGCTGGCACTCGTCGCTGCGAGTGGGGGGGGTGGGGGTGGGGGGGGGGGGTTTGGTGGGGAGAGAGCTCGCCCATCTCGTCCCAGGCGGGCGGGCACGGCGGCGGGCGCGGGGCGGCCCCCCCCCCCCCTCACTTGCACGTGTGCACGTCGTAGACGCGCACGCACTCCTGGCAGCTGACGTAGCAGCACCAGTGGAAGATGCAGTGGCACTTCTCCTTGCGCTTCTCAGTCCGGGTGTTGTGGCCCCGCCCGCAGCACAGCAGGTCGCAGCCCTCGATCCCGTGCGAGGACACGTTGCAGACGCGGTCGCGCGTCCCGAACGAGCCCGTCTCCGGGTTGGGCTCGCAGAAGTTGGGCGAGCCCTCGTAGTACACCAGGTCCCGCTCCGTGGGGTGTTTGAAGAAGGCGTACTTGGCCCTCAGCGTCTCCACCCAGCCTCGGGACTCGCGGTGCTTCTCCACCACCATCTCCGAGGCGCTGTCGTACTTGTCCTTCAGGTAGTCGCCCAGCATGCGGAAGTCGGGCTGTGCCCACCAGCAGGTCTTCACCTCGCAGCTCCCGGACAGCCCGTGACACTTGCAGCGCAGGTGCATGTGGTCCAGGATGGTCTGAAGGGGGAGGAGGAACATTCAGATTCAGATGACTTTATTTATCCCGGGGGAAACTCCTTCGCAGCAACGGCACACAGTCCCGCAAAAGCACACAAGGGTAATGGTGTAAGGTAAAAGAGTAGAACAGTGTACACAGGGATAGAGGGGTGGGGGCAAAAAAAGAATAAAAACGACAAGGGGGGGGTGGGGGGGGCAGAGGCTTGGATAAATGATTATGTACAGACTATACAATTACAATTATACAAGTATTGGTCTTCTAGAATATACAGTGTTATGTCAGCACTCAGAAGCTGAGAAGTCACAGCTCACAGACAACACCCGCTCATCGATAAGCCTGTTAAACCAGTCCTGATGTTGATTTGTTTCGTATGGGACTTTTATAGTTTTAGGACTAGCTTGTTTTAGCGTGGCAACAGGTTGGGTTGGTGCAGGGGTGGGCAACCCTTGTCTTAGGGAGCCACTGTCCTGAAGATTTTAGCTGTTTCCCTGCTCCAGCACACTTGATTCTAATGAAGGGTCGTTATCAAGCTCTGTGGAAGCCTCATAATTACCCTCCATTAGAATCAGGTGTGCTAAAGCAGGGAAACGTCTTCAGGACAGTGGCTCCCTAGGACCAGGGTTGCCACCCCTGGGTTAGTGTGTGGACAAAGGGGAAGACAGGTAAGTCATTACATTTAGCTAATTAGCAGACACTCTTATCTAGAGCGACTTTCAGCAAGCACAGGGACATTCCCCCTCCGGCAAGCAGGGTGAAGTGCCTTGCCCAAGGACACAACGTCATGTTGGCACAGCCTGGATTCGAACATCACGAATACTAGCCTGATTCTTTAACCGCTCAGCCACCAACCACAGTCCATGGGAACGGTGTTTGTACGGACAGTTAAGTATGTTTGTTATTTATTTCAGTATTGCTGACAGGCAGATTTTAAGACTTGTACAGGGAGAGTCAGAGTAGCGTGTCGTTGGAGCTGAAGTGTGTGTGTGTGTGTGTGTGTGTGTGTCGTGTCATGCGTTCCGCCCACAGCAGCATCCAGCCTGCTCTCTCTGAAGTCACGTGAGCAGTTCACAGCCTCGGCCTCCCTTTGTTTTTATATTTGTTTAGCTTCGATCCCTACTGCTGTATTTAGCTGCAGAATTCCCCAGCTGAAGCGGAAGGCAGGTGCTTGTGGCACCCCTGGGCCTGGGGGGGGGGGAGGTGTTGAGACAGAGAGGGGGGGGGGGGGATGGGGGTTGACTTGTGACATCATGTCCTGAGCTCGTCAGGCCCCTGGCATCTCTGGGGCCCTGGGCCATGGAGGGGTGGAGGGGTGGTGGTGGGGGTGGGACAGGGGAACAATGGGGCTGGGGGGGGGGGGAGGACCAGGTGGGGCGACCGGGAGCAGAGCTGAGGGAGAAGGGCCCTGACAGGGCCTGCAGCTCCTGTGGTCTCCCCTGCTCCTGTCTGCTCACATCAAAGGCCTGCCTTGTTGCCGTGTGGTCCTCCAGTTGCCCCTCAGCATGCTGGCGAGTTCCCCCCCCCCCCCCCCCCACCCCCACCCCAGCCTGTGGCAGTTCAGCGCTGACAGGGCGAGTGATGCTTTAAGTCCAGGCTGATTCTCTCACCCCCCCCCCACCCCCTCCCCTCTCGACTATCCCAGGTTATTTGTCTGTCGGGGAATTTTCGTTGGGATGCGAAGCATTAAAAAGGCAGGGTTGGGATTGTTGTTTTTTTTGGGGGGGGGGGTTTAGGCAATTACCCAGCCATTCAGAACGAAGCGTCATCTCCTCCTCTAGGCTGAAGAAGTCAAATAGTGAAATCCCTTCTGTCGTACGATTAGTCATCTTTTACTGGAACTGTGTACCGTGGATAAATCCAGCTCCTTCGTGTAACAATCTGATCTTTGTCCTTTGTCTTTTTTTCCCTGAGCTCTCTCCCCTGTCTGAGCTTCAGGGTTGGGCGTGCTTCGGGGTGACTTCAGGGTGGAACCACTAAGAACCGGTTGTGTAATCTGTGTGCTCTGTGTGTGTGAGGGGATTGATTTGGCTATTTTCAGCAAGTCCCCCCCTCCCCATCCCCCCGATATAACTAAGCATGCTGTGTGCATGTCAGCAGCCTTGGATCAGCCTGCTAGGAGTCAGGTGGCTCAGCGGTTAAGGCGTTGGGATCGGGACCAGAAGGTTGAGATTCCCGCCCGTGACTGCATGATGTTGTGTCCGTGGGCAAGACGTCCCCTGTCCCCTGTAAGAGGGGAACGTCCCTGTACTTGCTGTAAAGTCGCTCTGGATGAGAGCGTCTGCTAAACGCATCATCCGCGGCGCGTCGCTACGTGGCGGATGACACGGCGGGGGCGAGGCTCCCTCTCCTGACTCACCGTGCGGCCGGCCTCGTTGTTGTGGCGGTTCATCGCCGAGCGGGCGTCCGGACGGTTCTCCCTGGCGTCGGCGAACTCCCTGGACACCAAGGACCCCGAACTCGGCGTCCTCGCTGCAGCCGCCCCACTTCCAGCCCTCCCCCGGCGGGCCCTTGTGGTGGGAGTCGCAGCCGCACATGGTGGACGTCCCCTCGGCGCAGGAGCGCGTCACCGCGAACGCCACGCCGGCCGAGGCGATGGCGTGGACGAACGCAGACTCTCTCGTGGCTGGAGGGGGGGAGGGAGGGAGGGAGAGGGAGAGAGAGGGGGAGGGAGGGAGGGAGGGAGGGAGGGAGGGAGGGAGGGAGGGAGGGAGGGAGGGAGGGAGGGAGGGAGGGGGAGAGAGAGAGGGGGAGGGAGAAACATGTACGCAAAAAACGTCAATCTCAGGTCCCACTTCGACAACAACTATCTTTGTGACTGCCAACATCCATCCAAGGGTAATGAAAGGGAATCCCCTTGGGCTGAAAGCTTTTAACGCAGCATTTCATCTTCAAGCAGGCGTACATACCTGAATCTGCATTCAGGGTGAAAAAAAACAACTAAAAAACAACTTGCTTCGACGCGACTCACCACAGTTCTAAAACGGACCGGGAATATTTCAGTAGGAAACACAAGTCATCGACGTAGAAAAACCCAAAACCCTTTTCAACTTTTTTCGCGTCGACTCGGGTCTCTCTGTACCGCGGGATCTGCGGGACGATGACCTGCAGATTCAGGAATGCATTCTGCACGACTGGAGGAGCTGTAGGGCAGAGATGTCCACCGTGACATCATCCTCTTTGTGGCTGTGTCAGTCGCCCCCCCCCCCCCCCCCCCCCTCCCCCCAATACTCAGCAGGATCACAGGCCCCTGTCCTCCCTCAAGGTGTGCTGTTTTGCATCTGGATAGTGTTTCAGGAATGTCGACCCACCGCCCCCCCCACCCCTCCCCACCCCCCCTCCACCGCCGCCTCCTGCTTGCAGCCCAGGGCCGCTGCTGAAGCCCGCCAGCCTCTCTCCCCCTCCCCGTGCTGAGGGATGGGGTTACGCCTGCTTGATGCGCCGCAGCTTATTATGGAACCAGACACCATTGTTTCGCAATCGCAGCACACTTACCATGGCTTACACTTTTCACTGCGCCCCCCCCCCCCACCTACCCCCCCCCACCTACCCCCCCCCACCTACCCCCCCCCCCCCCCACTACGAGTACACGCACACACACGGAGACCCAGAGGTGAGGGAAGGCCCACTGCGCGATGAAGTGTTAAGCGTCCAGGGAGGTCCCTACTGAATTGAAAAGTGAGTGAAGGACCTATTCCAAAGTTAGCATGTCAGAGGCGGGTTATTTACGATGCAGCGGGAATCACGATGGTAGCCCGCGCTCGTTCTGGAAGCGAAAGCCTGATAAACTGATGTGTATCGGACAGTACACAGATCTGACAGAGGTGTGTTTGTGTAGACAGCATCCACAGGAGCCCAGTGGGTATCATGCTGTCGACAGAAAGAAAAAAGAGCTACACTTCTTGTTTCAAGCCCCTGTGAATGTTTGTTTGATTGGATCGCGCCACACACACACACACACACACCTCTGGTTGGGAGGCGACTGGTGAGTCCCAGAGCTCCTGGCAAGCCCCGCTGGGCTCCCCCACAACAGAGCCCTGTGAGCGGGGAGGCCCCGGAGTTGTGGCAGCCAGCCAAGGCTAGCGCTGGTCCCTGCTACCTGCTGGGCCCATCAATCTGCCTTTGTTTCCCTCGGGGTCACACTGTATTACCCGCACAAAGGGTGCTGCGGCCCCCCCACCCCCCACACACAGGCCCCCGCTCTGCCAGAGCTGGCATTCCCTAGACTCCCCCCCACCCTCCACCGCCACCCCGCCCCACCCTAACCCCCCCCCCCCCCATACTCTCCTACCATCAAAACCCAGGCATAACCCCTCCTCCTCCTCCTCCTCCACCACCACCCTCCCCCCGGTCTCCTCCACCACCACCCTTATTCCCTCTCCGAGATCCTCACCGCCGACAGTGGCTACAACGGCCGGTCGCGCTACGATACCCCCCCCCCGACCCCTCCTGCCGTCCCCCATGCCCGCGCTCCTAACTCAGGCCCCGGCGCCCACCTCGGTCCCCCCCCCCCGCCGGCCTTCCTCTCCCCTCCACCTCCAGGCCGGGGCGCGCAGGCCCAGGGTAGGTGGGGAGAGTCCCCCTTTCAGCCTGTTTTTCAGGACAGAGTCAAAAGGGCGTGTGAATGGGACGTTCGTGGGAGCCGAGGGCCCTGTGAGGAGCGCGCTGGTCTCCGCGCACAGTAGGGGTTGAGCTGAACCTCCCCCCCCCCAGCCCCCCTCCCCCCCCCAGCCCCCCTCCCCCCCCCAGCCCCTTTTCTATTGCCTGTAATCTCATTTGGCCTCCCCCTCTCCCTTTTATGTGACGGAGGAGCGAGGGAGAGGGAGGTTCGCGCTGCCCGTTTCTGCCCAGGTCCCCCCCCCAGCCGCCCCCCCCTTCACCCCCAGCCCCCCCGCCGCCCCCCACCCCTCTGACACGCAGGCTAATTTGTTTCCAATCAGCAGCCTCGCTCGCAAAATGCGAAGTCCCGACTTCATCATCAGGGATTTAAAGGCTTCCGCAGAGCGGCCCCTGCGTCTGTTAGCTTGGCAGGGCGTTTTCTCCGTCGCGTTTTCAGGGATTGTTTTCGAGCTCACGGTCGCTGCTAAGACCGCTGATGATCAGCTTACGGTGCGGAAAAGCCTGATAAATGTCCTTAAACATAACTGGGGGCGTTTCCCCTGCAGATTCACAGCGCTGGGTGGCTTTCATGCGTGGAAAAACACACATAAAGATCGGGGGAAATCCCAAAGACGACTGTCGAGACTTTAAAGACAAAAGGTGACGTCGGAGGTAAAGATTGATGAACGTTGGAATCATGTCGGTGCTTTGCACTAGCGCCCTCATTCCTCACAGCTGTGAGGAAAGGTCGGTATTACTGTAATTGCCCCGGTGGTCGTTGGTCAGCCGCAGCTCGGGGAACAGGCTGCGTACGGCTGCTGCGCTCGCCCTGAGAACCACAAGCAGCCTCGGCAGCTTCCCGTCATCCTCTCGCTTGTTCGGACGGGTTCAAATTCTGTTTCTGCTTTCGTTTCCTCGAGGGGTTTAGTTACCGCTCTGATCGACACCCCCGGAGCCTCCGAGCGCCCGGCAGCCTCCGCCGATCCTGCCCAGCGGGGCTTTCGTGGGGCTGCAGAGTTTCGTTTCACGGGGTTGTACGTAGAACACGGGCATTTTTGCGCGGTTCGACGCCCGGTGTTCTACGGCTACTTGGCATTCTGACACTTCCAGCTTCCTAACCGACAAGCTGACTGAAGACGCGCAGACAGCCCTGCGCAGACAGCCCTGCGCAGACAGCCCTGCGCAGACAGCCCTGCAGACAGCCCTGCGCAGACAGCCCTGCGCAGACAGCCCCGTGCAGACAGCCCTGCGCAGACAGCCCTGCGCAGACAGCCCCGTGCAGACAGCCCTGCGCAGACAGCCCTGCGCAGACAGCCCCGTGCAGACAGCCCTGCGCAGACAGCCCTGCGCAGACAGCCCCGTGCAGACAGCCCTGCGCAGACAGCCCCGTGCAGACAGCCCTGCGCAGGGCAGCGAGGGATGGACCCTTCACAGCAGTGAGCTCCCTCCAAAAGGCTGAGGTTTTGAAGACTAGTGCGGAGAGACTGGCTGAACCATCGAGTGAAACTCAGCACACGGCATGGAACACGCTGTGTGCTGTTGAAAACCGTCCTGGCTAGCTTCAAGCCAAGACCAACACTGAAATTCTGCTTTTCTCTATTTGGTGCCACGTTTTTGAAACGTTCGTATAGAAATGATTCACTTGAGCACCCCTGACTCTTTTGCACACCTTTCACCGTGCTGCTCTGCGATGACATAGCCTAACCAGCGTCAGACCAGCGTACAGCGTCTCCATGTCAGATAGGGGACCTTAGCAGCAAGTGTGTTGGATGTGGGTTAAGCATTCTGTGCCTGTGTCATTATGTATATTCTGCATACGCAAATCATTTACATAACAATGTTACTATGACTATATTGTATGTATATACATATATATATTCTTTATGTACTGCCAACATTCCGAACCTCCGAGAATCTCATTCTCTCTCACTCCGCCCCCCCCCCCCCCCCCCCCCCCACCCATCTCAAAGGATGACCTGCGAGGTAACCTGGGGGTTTACCTGTAATCAGCGTGCACAGGTGCGACCAATACTTCACAGTCACGAGGTTTGGGAAGGGAAAAAAAAACACCCCCCCCTTCCACCTCCCCCCTCTTCTAAAGAGGGTCATGGGTCTCTGGCTCTTAATGGGCTGCTCATTAGGAGCAAGTTACAGAGGGCTGCTGTTCGGGACAATTATCGTGGTTAGACAAGTGCAATAAAGACTTCTAGTGTCAGCGTGTGCGTTTGTGTGTGTGTGTGTCCGTGTGTGTGTGTGTCTCCGTGTGCATAACCCCGGTGACCTCGTCGTCCTCGGGCTCCTGAGCTTGTTTTCCTTTTGAGGAACTGCCCTGACCTGTGTTTTAGTGCAGGTAATAAGTGTGCTCCGTCACACTGTGTCATTTCCTGCAGCTCTTTGAAACCCCCCGCTACAGTAGCCAGCTCTTCTCAAGAGCTCACCCACCTTGCGTTTGAGCCGGCTGACATCATGCCGGCGAGCGAGCTGTTTTTTTCCCCCCCGAGCGCCGCCCGTTGACGGTGTCGTCACGTTGCGAGAAGACGACGCTGGCGGGATTGAACGCCTCCGGTTTACGACCTCTTCTCGGAAGAAACGCGCTGGATCGAAAGCGCTCAAACAGCTGGATTTCAGACAGGTCGTCCATTCTGCCCTGGGCTGACACTTTTCACGCTCGCTCTCCTGTACCGACCTTGGCCGTCCTCTTGCTTGAAGCTTTATCTTCCGCTGAGCAGATCTCCAGAGCGGTCTGGCCTGCTCAGAAGTTTCCCAGAGGCTTTGCGATGTCTTTGACCCCCTAGTTGTATTGGCAGCCGTTGCCATTGATATGGAACCCTACAGGTTCTTAAGAATAACATTCTTCTAGAGCTTTTCCTTCCCTTTCTCTCCCTGCCTTTGCACTGTTTAGTATAATGCTCCAACATCCTTGATCTTTTCACACAGGATCGTAGACGGGGGGATTTTCGCGCAGTACGAATCATTAGATTGATCCTTTTGCCAAAGGTGGGGGTCTGTAGGGCTGGTGAAGGAGGGGCTGTCTCAGCCAGATAATGACATTCCTGAGACCTGGAGATGGAACCTTGAGCCCCTATTTAGAGCGGCTGGCGTTGGGCAGGGTTAGGATGGCCTGGGAGGGTGTGCCTGAGAAGAGAAGGCCAGGGTGGACCATATACTCTAACTAGGATAGCCTAGATAGGGATGGACTCAGTAGAGATGGCCTGGGTAGAGATGGCCTGGATAGAGATGGCCTGGGTAGAGATGGCCTGGATAGAGATGGCCTGGGTAGAGATGGCCTGGGTAGAGATGGCCTGGGTAGAGATGGCCTGGGTAGAGATGGCCTGGGTAGAGATGGCCTGGATAGAGATGGCCTGGGTAGAGATGGCCTGGATAGAGATGGCCTGGGTGAAGATGGCCTGGGTAGAGATATGCAGCATCCAGTAACCTGATAAGGGTTGACCAGGGCAGGGATAACCTGGGTAGGTATTCTGTCAAGGCTTGGGTGACTGGCATAAGGATGAACCAATCAGGAGTCCTCACTGCAGCACTGTAATGTCACAGCACACCTGATATAGTGTGATGGATGACCTGTGTGCTCAGAATAATAATCAAACCCCTGAAAAAGGCATAATGTCTCAAATAAAGTGGAATCAAGTGGAACCCACTTATGAATCATCTGAAGTATCAGCCCCACATTTCTGTCTAGTTTATTTTAATGAATCCTTTGTCACTGATCTTCCTAATCAATCCTCCCACTGTATTTCTAGATGGTTGCTCAATAATCGTCAGCATCAGAATGGGACTCACTGTCTATAATATAGGTCACTATGACATTTTATACAATTAAATTGCAAAGTATAATGAGACACACTGTAACACAGGTACTAAGTTGAAAAAGGAAGATTTAAAACATTCATTCCCCAAAGTTACAAGTCCTCTTCATGGTTGTTTCACCCACGGGACAAAGAGGTGAAGGAGAACCGGAGAACATATTCTCAGCTGGCTCTGAGGCGACGCTTAACGGGACTAAACCACAAATATCTGATGCTCCTCAGGGAGTGTTTGAGGAGATTTGAGCGGGCTAATTCCTTGGTGATGTTTAGTATCAGCATTCACTCATCATATCCACTGTTTGCAATATGAATGTAAGCAGCGAGGAGTAATCCATCTGACAGCGTGGCTTTAACTGTTCCTTTCAGGGATTATCTGAGTCTTGAACTTTGACTGTAATGTGTGGACAGCTTACCCGGAAATAGTTAATGATATGTCACAAACCTTTTTTTGTTGCAGTACAAATAATATTTGCATGGGAACAGACTTGCAGGAGGCGCACAGATTTCGGTTGTAGAAGCCTCTCTCTAATCGCAATATTCGAACCAATTTCGAACGCAATCTACGTTGTGCGATGACGGTATCGGACTCGGATCGGAAACCCGGTTGTGAAAAACGACAGTTGTGAAGCGCCTGTGCTGAAAGAAAACGTCAACGTATGAATGTTCAGCGACAGATCTTTTCAAAACAGATACGTTTCTTAAAGCCGCACATTTAAACATTGCGCCAGTCTGCCAAACCCCCTTTTGTCAGATGAGTATACTGAGACCTCATGGAACCTGTGGTTAATGTCAGGCCTGCACTATGTTCTAGTGTGACATCCCCCCCAAATACTTTATATCTTTTCTCTTTTTTTCTGACATATAAAAACTCTTCTTTCACCAAAACATTCTTGCATTTCATTAAAGGGGAGGGTTGTGTTTTAGTATGGCTCTGCACTCCAAACCACCTCATTAGCCAGCTATGCCACTTTGGTACCTCTACCTCCATGCAAATGCACATCTCCAAAGTTATTTATGCTCTGTTTTTGTTTTCGCGAACACCCCCATCTTGTGATGCTGTGACTCCTAGGCATGGAGCCGTCAAAACCTCCCTTCTCTACCTCAGCCCTCCCCCCCCGCCCCCACCCCCACCCCCACCCCCCCCCCCCGTTTCCCTCCTTGTCTAGAGAATTTATGACCCAGTCCTCGCCCCTGAGAGAGAAGCCGAGAGCAGGCTAGGTTAGGCTGAAACTCGGCACCGCCGCGTTGACGCACCTTGTACGCGTCCGTGTTTTTTTTTTTTTTGTCCCTCTTTGGATGGGGGCGTACGCACC
Organism: Neosalanx taihuensis; assembly: GCA_030340665.1. Lineage (NCBI taxonomy): Eukaryota > Metazoa > Chordata > Actinopteri > Osmeriformes > Salangidae > Neosalanx > Neosalanx taihuensis. Next base: position 11,431,761 of record CM059303.1, on the reverse strand, counting down.
GCGGGGCGACAGCGCTGACAGGGCCTCCGCGACACCCATTCCTCAGTGCCTGACTCGTCACCTGGAGCGACTCGCCCACCTTTTCATCTCCCCCCCCCCTCGCGCCCCCCCAGATCCCCCCCACCCCCCTACCCAGATCCATCCACTCTCATAATACATTACCCAAATCAAAGGTGCTGACATTATTAAGGCTTGAACATTACACCCAGTAACATAAAAGCTTCTTTTTTTCCCCTCACTAAAAACAGCTGCAGGTAATTCAGACAACAAAGTCCTGGGCTTATTGTCACTGCTGCCTCTCAGCCTGTGAGTGGGTGTAAAGTCCTCATCCCATGAACACTTCAGCCCTGTGGCCTGGGAGCTGGCAGCCCCTCACTCTGGTAAATGAAACCAGAAGATGCTGGTGGTTTGGACTGCGCCGCTGTGGGACCGCATGCTAACCGGGCTACCGAACGAGCTGCGGCTCTGACGAGGATCGTGTCAGGAGCTTTGGAAGCTTTGTCACATGCCCACAGGAATATCTCTGAAAACATAACGCTTCGGGTTACGAAAGACTTAGACCGTACGAGGTCAGTCGTCCGCATGTACAGAAGACGAATTTCTAAACGAGAGGAACCGGTGAATTCCTCTTATCTCTGCCAAACCAGGATGTTGGATATTCCAACAAAGACACAGAGATGAAACCATCCTGCCCCCCCCCCCCCCCCCCCCCGTCCTCTGACACTGCTATCAACACTCTTGCACAAACCCCCAAATTAAAACACAACATTTAGCTGCGAAAAATGTTCAGGGTCAGCTGTTACTTAAAGTCCGCAAGTACCATCAGGAAAATTGAGACAAAAAGTGTGTCGTGGATGATGTTAAAAATAATGAAGGGTTCGATTTTTTAAATACATTTTGTACTGGGCTTTATTAGTTGTAAATAATTTATTATGTGACGCGTTGTCTTCAATTTGATTCTACTCCAAACAGCCTTTCAGCAATAATGAGTTACACTGCACGATAAGGAGCTGGGAGCATGCATGTGGTGTATGAAAACACAATAGCAAAGCAGACAATAATGACGCAGACTTGAAGGTCCTGACCGTACTGATCTCAAGGCTAATTTCGAGTCGTGGAGATTTGTTTCAGTAAAGGAGAACACGTATGTTGACTAGAGGAAGCGGGCCTAAACATTTTGGATTTTGTTTAGCTTTTGGGACGTAGGCCAATGTTGTCAATAAGCTTGAGAAATTAGAGACTAAATTCCCACTGAATGATATACGAATATTACTTTAACACGAAAAACGAACAAGACATTGAAATCAGTTTACAAGAACTACTATACCCAATAAACGACAGCCATAATTGCCACCAAAAATTGTGTACATACGGTTTTGGTTTCCACCAACAACAAAAAAAGATGTTCCCATTTAATAAGTTGAATCTCCCACACGAAAATAACCCTTCTGAGCATCACAATAATTTTGTGTGAGATATATAGACTAAAGTATGTAAGGGAAAGAATATGGCTAGCCTTTTCCGTTCCACCAGTATTTGAGGTTAAGATTCGTTGGGCCGAAGAACATTTTTCCACGCAGTCAACTGAAAGTGCAGTGTATTCTTCCCACTAAAAAATGATTGGCCAAAATATCCCCATGCTTGCAGCTTTAGGATATGATGCTGAAACTGTAAATTGTACTCACCACCAGATTGGATACCCTCCAAGCACCCGTGAGCTGGACAACCACACACACATCATAAATCCAATCAGGTACAAATCCATGAGGTATGCCTTGTATTGATATAAGTACAAATGGATCAATTCATAGAATTTCCAGTTTCCACTGAAGCAGAGTTCTGGAGAGGAAGCTGTTGGGGAAGGCTTGATGGTTGGAGGAGAAAATGTGAAAATGAAAAATGAAAAAAAAAAAAAAACTTCCTCCTGTTTTCCGTCTTCTTTGAACCCGGCCAGGAAAGTGTGTCTGTCTCCTAGTAGTTAAGAGAGTAAAGTGTCTCTCTCTCTCTCTCTCTCTCTCTCTCTCTCTCTCTCTCTCTCACACACACACACACACACACACACACGCTTCGAGCCGTGCTCTCCTTCCCTCCCTCTTTCTCTGAGGTTCTTCCCTAAGGTAGATATCTTTTTCTCCCTCGACTTTTTTTTCTCTCTCTCCCTGAGGATGGCTCATCCATAGGCCCAATATTAAAGGGGGGGAGCAACAGAGAGAAAAGAAAGACAAGCGAGGTTTGGAGATGTCAGCTGGCAAGCCAATCACAGAGGACGGCCTTAGGTTACGAAAAAAATTATTATTCGTTCCCATCTGTCAATCACACGCCACCCCCTAGTAATGTGGAAAAGAAAGAAAGGAGAGGGAGAGCGAGAGGGAGGGAGGGAGGGAGAGAGAGAGAGAGAGAGAGGGGAAATGAAAGGGAGATGTTGGGGAGGGATAGAGAGAAAAGGTAGAGCTCTTATTCACTCTATTTCATCTTTGATCCTTCCCAGCAGGCGCGTCCCGGCGTCTCAGGACGCGAGCAGGGGTGTCGCCTGCTGCAGGATCGGCGGCGAAGGACAGACATGGGGGGAAGAGAGCGTTGACTCCATTTTAGGGGGTTGCGCCCTGACTAATTGATCCGGATATATGTGCCTACAGTGCTTCCACACACCCTTTCTCTTTCAGGGGACCAGGAGGAGACATTTACAGTGAATTTTCCAAATTGTTGTCCTCCCACCCCCAAATAGCAGACACAAAAGAGAGGGGGCGTAATAAAACCATAAAATGTGGTAGCCAGGACGGCCAGACAGGGTTATATGCTCTAGTAGCCCAAAGGCGACACATTTAACATCAATAGCATTGTCATTCTGATGGGCTGAGAGACATGCAGCACTCTGAGACAGAGAGAGGGGGGAGAGGGAGAGAGAGAGAGAGAGAGAGAGAGAGAGAGAGAGAGAGAGAGAGAGAGAGAGAGAGAGAGGGAGAGAGAGAGAGAAGGAGAGGGAGAGAGAGGGAGAGAGAGGGAGAGTGGGGAACGGGAGGCACAGGACACTAACCGGCCCCAAGAAAAAAGCCGGAGAAGAACTCTGAAGTCCTGAGAGCATTCAGGTGCAGGGAAACTGATTCAGGCGAAGACAAACAGGATATCTACCAGAGATCAAACACCGTCTGACTGATATGAAGTATCAGATAAAAGCTTGGTTTCCCCTGCAGTTAGTGTGCTGTCAAATTCACGAGGAAAAGGCAGATAAAAGGTTTGAAATAAATTGAAAAACAAACAAAAAAGCTGACAGCAATACATACTTTCTACCAAAAGTGCAGTTCTTTGATTGTAGCATTGGGGGAAACATATTTAGGGAGTTTTCTTATAATTCAACACGGTTTTGCCCAATAAGTAAAACTCAAAGATATTCTAGTGGCTAGCCGGCTGGTGGTTTGCTAGTTCTAGAGATTGATGTCTTAGGATCTTAGTGGTTGTTCCACCATGTCATTATGGTTCTCTGCCTTCAGATGGGGGTTCTTTTGTAACTGAAGCCACAGATGAAGTAGTATTAGGACGCACTGTTTTCATGTTCATACAGACATGAATCAGAAAGCACAAAAAGCCCTTCAAGTGTCAACTGAATGACATCATCCGATTCCAACGAACGGCATTTCGCACTGAATCAAATTCACGTTCGCTTACTGTTTTGTAAGTTGACCTAATATCGTATTTTCAGCTTTCATACAGTAAAACAGGAACCTCCAGTTGACTAATGCTGTTACATCCCACTTCTAAAATGAATAACTATATCAATGATCAGGACCCTCATTCCAATCGATCCAAATACTGAAGCACTAACTATTTAACAGTCCAGCAATCACCACTGGATCAGGGGCCCCAGTCACATATATACTCCGTTTGTCGCAGTGCTTTTAAATGATATCTTATTGGTTTGTATAGAGACAACTGTTGTGTTGCTGGGGGGGCGGTGGTCTCTCTCCAAGGGTCCTCGGAGCACAGAGAGGCAGGGTGGAATGGGGCTGAAAGGTTACCCAGCAGGGGCTGAGAGTGGGAACCGTGCAGAGATGAGTGCCTGCCGCATGGGAAGAGATGGAGGCCAACAGGCAGAATGGGAAGTGATATGTGTGGATGTGAAGTATGACTGGGTGACATAAAATAGAAATAATAGAATAGGATAGATTAGAATAGAATAGATATTTTCATTGTCACAGGTACAATTAAAAATTCAAAGTGCTTCCGGTCAGTGCATCGTTCATTGACATTATAAAAATGAAATTAAGTGCTGAGATTACAAAAATAAATAAGAATAAATATACCTAAAACAAAAATGGAATTAAGTGCAAAAATGACTAACATAAAGAAGAATGGATACACCTAAGACATTCCCATGACAAACACACTCAGTCATACATCCACAATCAATACATGATACATAACATTGTGCGCATCATGCAGCATTAACTGTGGGTGCAGTTGGATTAATAACTGTGTTTTAGGCTGTTTGTCGTGGCTGTTTGTCTGCCTGAATGCAATATTTCACATTTCTACATTTGTTTCTGGAGAGAAGAGTTGAGAATTCAGTTCAGGATGTGAATACTTCTTACTTCGCTCCCTCCCTCCCGCTCTCTCTTTCCCTTTCTCCCTCTCTCTCTCTCTCTCCCTTTCTCCCTCTCTCTCTCTCCCTTTCTCCCTCTCTCTCTCTCCCTTTCTCCCTCTCTCTCTCTCTCCCCCTCTCTCTCTCTCTCTCTCTCTCTCTCTCTCACTCTATCTCTATGTATATCTCTCTATTTCCCTATATCTGTATATCCCTCTCTCTTTCCCTTTCTCCCTCTCTCTCTCCCTCTCTCTCTCTCTCTCTCCCTTTCTACCTCTCTCTCTCTCTCCCTTTCTCCCTCTCTCTCTCTCTCTCCCTCTCTCTCTCTCTCTCTCTCTCTCTCTCTCTCTCTCTCACTCTATCTCTATTTCCCTATATCTGTATATCCCTCTCTCTTTTTCTCTCTCCCCCTCTCCGTCTCTCTGTCTCTCTCTCTCTAACTCTATCTCTCAGTCTCTCCCTCTCTTCCTCTGACTCTCGGCCTCCCTCTCTCTCTTACACTGTTTTTACTGTGCGCTGTGTGAAACAGTGACTTCATTCTTTGAACAGAGATCCTTAATGAATTCATCTCAGCTCAGCCTTGTTTCCATTAGCACCAGCTGCAGACTGTATCAACTGAGATACAGACCTTCAATGTTGCCACCTATCTGACTTTCACCTACACACAGATCAGGAACAAAAGACAGCCTATTCCATCGCGCTCTCCCGAGGTCACAGAGGTCATGTTCCTTGAGTCCCAGGCTAAGGCTGAGCCTGGTATCGCCTGGCTTCAGATGGAGCGTAAATCGAATCCACGGATGGGTGACAAGGACTTGATACACGACCACGTCCGGGTGAAATGTGTGAGAGAGAGGCTCGTCAGACGCCGATCCTCGCTTCCAGTCGAGATGCTCCCGAGCCAGGTCTGTTTCCCATCACGGATCCTGTCGCACGCTGCGACCCCTTTGGCAGAGATGTGCCGAGCTCAGCGCTTAGAACCCGCCAGAGTCTGGAGAACCACAAACGGAGGCGGAGGATTGTGACAGCTCCGTAATTTAGGAATGCAGGCGATGGAACGGAATCTCGACAACATTGAAACCACGTTTCTCTGGTCAGGGTTGAGAAACTGTCTGGAAATGTGATTTCGATATCGGTATCTAGGTTCTGGAAGGTTCTAATGAGATCCTGAACGATGACTCAGGGGTTTCACTCAGTTCTTCATAAATACTCTTCTGATGTTGTCTTCTGAAATGTGTCCTCCAGTGAACCTCTCACCAGCCTGCTTAGATGGACATCGTACAGTACATACAGAAGATGTCTTGAGAACGTACAAAGTTCCAAACAGCCACCTGTCAATGCCATTCTTTGATGCTTTCCAAAATACAAATGCAATGACTCTATAATGGACATTTGCGGAGCAGTTTTGAAGACTTAATAACCCTGAGGTTGGCCCTAGCAGAACCAAACTGGAAGCCTATCTTTCACATCCCCCTGGTGATAATCACAGGGCTTCACTGTTAATATTCTGGAGGTGCCATCCAAAGATCTTTCAGAATGCCCTCTAAGTGAGGTTTGTTATGGTCACACCAAAAAATGATGGTGAGGTAATTGTAGCACAATTAACTGAGGAACATCACAAAAATAACTGTAACTAATAATAACTGTCCTCTACATCAGGTCCTGTATGGACAAACAGACAAACAGTCCCTGAATCCCTAAATGTTGTGGTGTAGTGGCAGGTGACCCAGACAGCGATCCTTTCCTCTCCGGAGCTCAAAGCAACTTATTTTCGTGACATTCCTCAGTTAATTGTGCTACAAATACCTCACCATCATTTTTTGGTGTGACCATAATACACCTTATCGTGAATGTTCGCTGAAGTCTTGAAGTAAACGTGCTAACTTAGCGTTCTAAGTCTCTGTGCTACGGAGATAACCTGTGGGCCGTATCACTCTTCTTTGGTCGGGTCAGAACGACGTCTGAGAACACGGTCTCTCTTTCAGGAGTTTCAGTTTGTCACGCGTGCGGAAGAGGCAGAGAGGAGAAGGACGGCGACAATGAATGCGTGCGTATTTCTATAAGGAGCCAGTGTGGGGGTTGAGGGGGGGGGGGGGGCACACAGAGGACCCCTGCCGTGTTGGTTTCTACGGTGACCCGACAGAGGCTGGAACCAGGTCTGGCTCTTTCTCAGGCCTGCTCAGCGTATTACCACAAAAGGAGGACATGTGTTCAGCCCCCCTAGCCTCCTGCTCCTCCCATCCAATCCGACCAGCGTGGCCGGACACAGCCAGCCAATAAAACCAGGATTAGGAGGGTGTCTACACACACACTGGGGCTGTGGCGAAAGACTTTCTGAACACTCCCCAATCCCACCCTCCCCTCACACACTTCTTTTCTTTCATTACTTCTGTCTCTTTTCCATCAATCTCTCTTTGTTTATTTAATTCGCACCCATTTTCTCTCCTTCCTCTGCCTCTTTCTTTCAGGCCCCTTTGCCCCCTAAGCTCCTGACACAATGGGGTTTCCAGAAATTACTCATTTTGCGGAGGCAGTTCACCATATTTTCAATGGCCTGCCCGCCTCCCCTTCCCATACTTGCCTTGTTTTGTGTCTTGCCCTGTTATGATAATGAAATGTGCTCCATCACAATGACAATGCACTGTGTAGTGTGTGTGTGTGTGTGTGTTTATGTGTGTGTGTGTGTGTGTACATAAAGCCTTATACCCTTCATACTGGTTATTTTATTGTTTTGGGATTGCTTTTTGCATCGCTCGTTTAACTAAAAAAACTACGTCCAGTCTGAAACGCGTCCCTGTTTGAGGAAATACAGGATGTGCGCTGCTACACTAACGCTGGCCTGAATGCCACCAGTCCGGGCATCTGGGGGGCTCTGAGACCCTCCTCCGCCCGCTCCAGCCCGCCTCACTAACGTGTCCTGGAAATGGGAGGGTTTGGATAATATCGTGTCCTTTGTCAGGACTTTGTAAGCTGGGGACAAAGACGACAAGAAGTCCCCCAAACAAACCTTTTTCATTAGAGCAGCAAACACTTCATCCCTCAGCTATGCAGGGTCCTGATGGGGTGGGACTGTCCACCACTGTCCCACAGGGAAGAGCCTAAACCCTCGGCGGTCTTCAGCCGGACACTGAGCCGGCCTAATTAAAGGGCACTTAAGCCCCACAATGAGCGTTGGTGCAGGCCTGTGGGGGTGGACATCCCTGAGCGGAGGGGCAGTATTCATGGCACTCGTAAATAAAGAGGGTCCACGACAGAGGGAGAGGAGAGGGTTACGTGCCAGAGACTTTGTTCACACAAGATGAAGAGTCAACAGCCCCCTCACCCCCCCCCCCACCCACCCCGCTCCCCTCAGCCTCCTCCTCAGCCCCCCCTTTACCCCCCCCTTCAGCCTCCCCCTCAGCCTCCCCCCCCTAATAACCAGCTACTTCGGAGGGCCCTGCTAACACAATGCCCTCCCACTCCCCTCCTCTCACTCTCAATCACTGTTGGGACAATAAGGGAGCCCCTCAATGCCCCCTCAACTACCCCCCCTCCCGCCCCCCCCAGTCCCCCCCAAACAGACACTTCTTTTATTGAAATTCTTTGGTGTTCTAATCCCCAGCTTCCTCCAGGGGTAATAATGGACTCCCTGCGACAGCCTTTTCCAGCTAGGCCATCACTCGCCTCGGTCTGCCTGGGTCAGCGGCATGACCACTCTGGTCACAATCACCACCGCTCTGTTCAGAATCACCACCGCTCTGTTCAGAATCACCACCACTCTGTTCAGAATCACCACTGCTCTGTTCAGAATCACCACCACTCTGTTCAGAATCACCACCACTCTGTTCAGAATCACCACTGCTCTGTTCAGAATCACCACCACTCTGTTCAGAATCACCACCGCTCTGGTCAGAATCACCACCACTCTGGTCAGAATCACCACCACTCTGGTCACAATCACCACCACTCTGGTCAGAATCACCACCACTCTGGTCACAATCACCACCACTCTGTTCAGAATCACCACCACTCTGGTCACAATCACCACCACTCTGGTCAGAATCACCACCACTCTGTTCAGAATCACCACTGCTCTGTTCAGAATCACCACCACTCTGTTCAGAATCACCACCACTCTGTTCAGAATCACCACCGCTCTGGTCAGAATCACCACCACTCTGGTCAGAATCACCACCACTCTGGTCACAATCACCACCACTCTGGTCAAAATCACCACCACTCTGGTCACAATCACCACCACTCTGTTCAGAATCACCACCACTCTGGTCACAATCACCACCACTCTGGTCAGAATCACCACCACTCTGGTCACAATCACCACCACTCTGTTCAGAATCACCACCGCTCTGTTCAGAATCACCCCACTCTGTTCAGAATCTCCACCACTCTGGTCAGAATCACCACCACTCTGGTCAGAATCACCACCACTCTGGTCACAATCACCACCACTCTGTTCAGAATCTCCACCGCTCTGTTCAGAATCACCACCGCTCTGTTCAGAATCACCTCCACTCTGGTCAGAATCACCACCGCTCTGTTCAGAATCACCACCGCTCTGTTCAGAATCTCCACCGCTCTGTTCAGAATCACCTCCACTCTGGTCAGAATCACCACCGCTCTGGTCAGAATCACCACCACTCTGGTCAGAATCACCACCCCTCTGGTCACAATCACCACCACTCTGTTCAGAATCACCACCACTCTGTTCAGAATCTCCACCGCTCTGTTCAGAATCACCTCCACTCTGTTCAGAATCACTACCGCTCTATTCAGAATCACCACCGCTCTGTTCAGAATCACCTCCACTCTGGTCAGAATCACCACCGCTCTGGTCATAATCTCCACCGCTCTGTTCAGAATCACCACCGCTCTGGTCAGATCACAGATGGAGCTCACTGCCACCTCTGCATCGTTTGCCTCTTACAGTAGGTTTGAAACTCAGTTGAAACATTGCATGTATGTTTGTTTGTTACTTCAAACCCTGCCTAACCTCAGGTAAACCATTAGAAAACTATAGTGAAATACTGAAACATTAAAACCTCTGGATACTGTAATGTGTCCTGTCGTGACGAGAGTGTCGTTGACCATTGGAAAGACACATTTTTACCATGGATGTGAATGAATCAGAGACGAATGCATTTGAACTCCAGTATTTAAACATTTGACACAAACACAGACTTACCTAGAGGCTGTCACTGCAGGTGTTCATTTACTGTCAGCAGATTCCCTGAGGGGCTAGGGCCAGTAGGGGAATGTGTTTAGGGTGACATCTACTGGTTATTTAGTGTTCTCAACACTGACCATGGATGGGACTGGTTTAAATCATTTCGGTATAAAATCACAGTAATATTGTACAACACAACATTCATTATCGTGAACCATACCTCATTCAGTTAGCACCTTAACTTATAAATAAAATAAAAGTACAAAAAGTATGGTTTTTCTTCAGTAATTTCTGTATTTATTTTTATGACTCCTCCAATCGCTGTGGATACCTGCAGTCCTTTGGTGTTCGGCATTGTGGAACATCGTTTCACCTCTTATGCTTAATAGTGCAATCTATTGCTCAGGAACATGAGGCTCGGATCCCAGAATGCCCCAAAGCACGAGAGAGACAATGGTTCCAGAGCCGAGGATAAGCTTGAAAAGTATGGTGTCATTAAAAGCTTTTATTACAGGCACAAGTCCTGTCAACAGAATCATGTTACATTTGAAAGATAGAGGGGACCTGAGGGGCCATTACAGCAGCTGTGTTGAAATTCAGAATCAGAACCGCCGTCAAATAATGTGCTAATGATGAGGAGAAGTAAGATCTAGAACCTTCCGTTCTATCACTGTCATAGACAGAGATGAGAAGTGGAAATACTTTGTCATTGTACTTGAGTACAACTTTTTTTCCTGCTTTCAATACTTTATTCATATTAATTTTTTCAGACAACTTTACATTGACTCCTCAAAAAAAAGAATTCCCACACAAATATCCGTACTTTCTACTTTCCTGTACATTTTCAAACTAGCCTCATTATCTTATATCTTTAGTTTGGTGGCAGAGCATGATAAATGGAACAAGGTGGAAGACAACATGAAGAAGGTCTGGATGTTCTGGACAGAGGGAAGGCAGAGGGAAGGCAGCCATGTCGACGTGACTGAAAAGAGACATTCCTGATCACCCATGCCCATGTGTGAGGGAGGCGTTTTGAAATGGTCGGGCCAAAACGGATTCCTGGAGAATGTGCTTCCGTCTATATATAGTCTATTTTGTATAGTAATGGCTACCTTTTACTTAAGTATATGTCAGAGCCTACACTTTGTTACTTTAACTCAAGTGAAATAGTGTAGTTAGCCCTTCAACATTAGCTATCATCCCACCGATTCACCTCTGAGTTTGTTTTCGGAAAAATTCGCTTTGAGACATGTTGTGCTGAGTGTGTAAATGTTTGAAGATTGTTTAAGAGATTTTATCATTTGATTTCATCCCACTGTCTACCCACGGTCTGTTTTGCCCATTGGTTGATTCAGCGGTTCATTATGCTGCTGAAGATGAGATATTTTGTTTTTGTTTCAAGAGTTAGCTATGATCTCAGAACACATTGTTTTGTGCTGTTGTGTGAGGATAGGGCTAGGTTTACATTGCCAACACCGCTGTAGCACCCAAGGCTACTACCATGAGAGAATGGCTTGTCAGATGGCCAGAGCTGTTTGATAGCAGTGGTACCCTGAAACTAAGGGTGTCACGTAACTGTGGAGGTGTATGAAACTGAGCCGGTCCTCTCTGCCTCGGGGACACGACAGGCCTGAATCTGTGTTTGGACTTATCATGTGATCTAGAACACGACACGCTTGATGTTCTTTGATTCCGAATCTTCAGAAACGACCTTGTCAGTCATCTTAGGGGCCTTGGGGCAGAAGTTTCACTTTTCTCCCCTTTGCCCGGAGGAGCCAAGGGCCCCCTTTTGTGAAATAACATCAAATGGGTCTGTGTGATGTCAGCCTCTCTGGAGCAAAGTAGTTTCACAAAGTTGTTTGATCTAACGTTACTTGTCCAGAATGTCATTTGTGGTATTTAAATATCACATGCTTGAAATTCATCATGTTACGCAATTAAAAAGGGGGAATCAAATCTGGCAACACGTCATTCCAGCACAACTGACATTTTGCGCCACTGTTCTTTAACCGAACCCTTTTCTTTTCGTAAAATATCTCTTTCTCAAATATAAAGTCGCGTTCATTACCCAACTTCAGTTATGTCTGAAGCTTGTATTTTAAATAGTATTGACTAAGTGTTGCGCCATCGAGGCCCCTCATCCCCCTTTCACCTCTCCTCCCTCCCTCCCTCCGCTGTGACGTTTTAAAAAGGGGCGTATCATCGAGTTTCCAGCGCATCGAACTCTGATTGGTCTAAAGATACCCACGTGGGCGGACAAGACGAATCAGAGGTGAAGACGGTGAGTAAAGCAACGCTCCGTGCAATGCGAGGGGTCTGAAAATGATGACGTTTTCGTCATGAACTGTGCTGTGTTGTCACCAGCTGTTCGTTAAAGACGAACGAAAAGTCGACCTGGAAAAGTGGAATAACGTCCTTTTAAATGCCTGTTCCTCTTAACAGACGGGTTTGGTAAGTATTCCATGGGTGACTAAGAGCGGGTTATCTCAATGAATGAAGGTTAGGAAAGCAGCAATCTGCTACATTAGACGGCTTGCATCGATAGAAGGAAAACTGGTAAAGGGACTAAGGCAGCTGGAGAAGGTCAAAGTTGAAACCTTCTCATAATGTGCATTATTATTATTATCTGAATCTTTTTTGTATCTTTTTTTACCAGCCTGTTTATGGACTCAATCGTGCATAATCAAGATATACAGGATATCTGATTCATAGCTAGAGCTAGCTAATTAATAGCTAAAACGCGCCTGCTTCATATCTTCTTTTTTTTACTTTGCCATGACAACTTGGTCGTGACTCTCCACATTGCTTTTGGATTGTACTATCTCATGCAGGCGAAGAGATTTAACACTTTAAAGTATCCAGCGGGACTTTCCAGCTCTAAATACTAAATGTACGGTGCTTTGCTACATTAACAAAACCTAAATGCGATGTGAAACGTCCCCTTTTTGCCTGGTACTAGAGTGGTAAAGTATTTTGAAGTAGCTGTTTAGACAGCATGATGATGGTTTGACCCAGTTTTCACACCTCCTATCTTTTCTGACCCACGTCTTTAGAACAGGGATTCTCATTGGCTGGAGCTCCGGTGGAGAGGCGGGGCTAACTTTGACGTCATGAACGTGGGCACGGCGCACAGCGAGGTGAACCCCAACACCAGGGTGATGAACAGCAGGGGCATCTGGCTATCCTACATCCTGGGCATCGGCCTGCTGCACGTCATCCTGCTTAGCATCCCCTTCGCTAGCGTCCCCATGGTGTGGACGCTCACCAACCTCTTACACAACCTGGTGAGTGTCCCCCCTGCTCCGCCCCCTCCCAGGCCACCGCGCTGACCCCCCCCAGATGGGGGAGAGGTCACCCTGGTTAGTATGACAGTGGCAGACTGTTGGACGCAGAACGAGGACAAAGTATAGAGCGAATGACTTTGGCAGATGTGAAACTGGCTTTCTACACGTCCACTTATTGTTGAATAGACAATATGAAGCAGTAAGTAAGAGCAGGAGACTGAATTGTGCGGGTTTCAACCCTTTTAATGGTCCTTCCAGATGCTGACTGTACGGTACGTCACATGTCCAGCATGTACTGTTGTCGCAGAATAGAACATTGTCTTACAGGACTGTCCTTTTCCAGACTTTGTTCCGAGTGTAGTCTTGAGTCTTTCATGTCTCTGGATGTGTGTGGATGTGTCTGGCTGTGTGGATGTGTCCCTGGCTGTGTGTGGATGTGTCTCTGACTGTGTGTGGATGTGTCTGGATGTGTCTGGCTGTGTGGATGTGTCTCTGACTGTGTGTGGATGTGTCTCTGGCTGTGTGTGGATGTGTCTCTGACTGTGTGTGGATGTGTCTGGATGTGTCTTTGGCTGTCTGGATGTGTCTCTGACTGTGTGTGGATGTGTGCGGATGTATCTCTGTGTGTGTCTGGATGTGTCTCTGGCTGTGTGGATGTGTGTGGATGTGTCTCTGGCTGTGTGTGGATGTGTCTCTGGCTGTGTGTGGATGTGTCTCTGGCTGTGTGGATGTGTCTGGATGTGTCTCTGTCTGTCTGGATGTGTCTCTGACTGTGTGTGGATGTGTCTCTGGCTGTGTGTGGATGTGTCTCTGGCTGTGTGTGGATGTGTCTCTGGCTGTGTGTGGATGTGTCTCTGACTGTGTCTGGATGTGTCTCTGACTGTGTGGATGTGTCTGGATGTGTCTCTGACTGTGTGGATGTGTCTGGATGTGTCTCTGTCTGTCTGGATGTGTCTCTGACTGTGTGGATGTGTCTGGATGTGTCTCTGTCTGTCTGGATGTGTCTCTGACTGTGTGGATGTGTCTCTGACTGTGTGGATGTGTCTGGATGTGTCTCTGTCTGTCTGGATGTGTCTCTGACTGTGTGGATGTGTCTGGATGTGTCTCTGTCTGTCTGGATGTGTCTCTGACTGTGTGGATGTGTCTGGATGTGTCTCTGTCTGTCTGGATGTGTCTCTGTCTGTCTGGATGTGTCTCTGACTGTGTGTGGATGTGTCTGACTGTTGTGTTTGCAGTGCATGTACCTCCTGCTGCACACCGTGAAGGGAACCCCGTTTGAGACCCCGGATCAGGGCAAAGCCCGTCTCCTCACACACTGGGAGCAGATGGACTATGGACTGCAGTTCACTGCCTCGCGCAAGTTCCTCACCATCATCCCCATCGTCCTGTGAGTACCTGACACTTTAAAGCCTTTTACATCGTAGATACAGGAAGTGATGCCATGCTGGGACTGTCAAATGGAACCTTCCTTCCTGCCTTGGAGAAATCACTGATCTCTCTTGACTGTCTTGTTGACAGCCAAGGCAAGACAACCATGTATTTACCTCATGAGGTGAAATGTGACATTACCTCAGAGGAAAGGGATTGGAGGGTTGGCGAGGATTCAAAAAGGAAGTGACATCACCAAAGCTTTGTGTTCGGACAAGATGGTGGTCTATAAACAAGATGCGATTTATAGTTTCCATTTCCAGATTCCATTTCCTGGTGGAATCGTAACATGGTTAACCCTCATTATGTCTAATTGTTTTCTGTTGCCATTGGCTTTTGCCTTGGCTTGCCAGCCTGCTGCTGGCTGTGTGTTGCCTGAACTCCTGTGGTGAATGGCTGGCAGGAGAGGGTTATATGTAGAACCACATACGGCGGATGTTTTGCCACTCAGCCTCTGAGGAATAAACCTTTTTGTGCGACAGTTTCTGTGTCGAAACGTTTAAAACAATATCTGGAGATTTGGAGGAGACGGACAAACGAATGTCATGCAGTCTGTTTCGCGATTAGTTAGCAATCACAGGAATGTTAGGAAATGGTAAATTCCCACTCCTGGGACATTCCAAAGGTGTTTTTTTCGATTTAGCAATCAAGCTGGCTTCATACTAAAGGGTTCATTGTCGCTAACCTCCTCGTCTCTCTAACCCACTCCCTCCTTTCTCTTCCTCCTCCCTCCCCTTCCAGATACATCCTCACCAGCTTCTACACCAAATACGACCGGGTCCACTTCGTGGTGAACACCGTCTCCCTCCTCACCGTCCTCATCCCCAAACTCCCTCAGCTCCACGGCGTCCGCATCTTCGGCATCAATAAGTATTAACCTGGGCGCATGATGGACGTCCCCGTTCCTCCGGGGTCCCTGCAGACGAGGACCCCCACCCCCCCCCCCCCCCCCCCCACCCCCGGAGAGCCCCCCGCACCCCCCCCGCCTCTGGCTGTGAGCCTGTTTGCGGGTCTCGCTGCTCAGGGTCTCCAGACTGCTAAGCAGGCCTCTGAATGAAGACCCCACCCGGGGGGGGGGCGGAGGGACAGCGCATACAGGATACAGACAAGACTTTCAGACAACTGCTGGGCTGGCTTCCCACACTGTAGCTCCCCCCCCCTCCCCCCCCTCCCCCCTCTCCCCCCTGAGCACATGTGCTGCTGCGGCCGGTCGGTTTGCAGTCCTTCGCTCTCCGGGAACATTGAGGAAAAAAAGAAGGTTCCAGAAATAAGAAGAGTGGTTTGATTTGTTTATTTGTAATTTTTGTTCTTGTTTTTTGGTGGGAGGGGGGAGGGGGGGGGTTGGGAGTAGAAGCCCGATCGACCCAGTAGAGGAGATTGTAAGAGTTTTTTTTTTGTCTGAATGTAAGACGGAACCACCGCCTTTAAACTCACGCAGTCAGTCTTCTGCCGAGGCTCCTCTCAGCTGGGGCTCGTTTCGCCTCGTCACCCCCGCCTCGGCCTCGGCCTCGGCCTCAGCCTCAGTCACATGACAGGCAGACGCACGGTAGCCACACAGGAGGACGGCCTCCGCAGCTGGGAACCGTCACACTGAGGCCGAGAGGCTGAGGAAGCCCAGAGCCTCTGCTGGATTGTATATTTAGCTCCGGAACGTTCCGACGGCTAAGCATAGGAGGGCTTAAGAATACTTTTGTTTTATATATACGACCGCTTCCATATTTGGGTCTCCTTGTCCCATATTTTGTGCCAGAGCAAGCTTCCTGTTCTAAGCCAAGGCAGTAATCTAGTGAGTAAGCATGCCCAGTACCTTTAAGCTCATTCCATAAACCGCTCTCTCACTATATTTGCATTTCAGTTGGTCTCCCTTGGGCTAGAGATGCATGGATGTTGTGAGTATTAAGCGACACGTTAAATAACCGTATTTTAAAGTGTCGGCAGGGTATGC
Organism: Neosalanx taihuensis; assembly: GCA_030340665.1. Taxonomy (NCBI): domain Eukaryota; kingdom Metazoa; phylum Chordata; class Actinopteri; order Osmeriformes; family Salangidae; genus Neosalanx; species Neosalanx taihuensis. The sequence goes on along the minus strand of CM059303.1, from coordinate 11,415,367 downwards.
GTTCGTACGGGCTTTAGGAATAGCTGGGTTATCGTTTTTAGGTTGAAATCTAGGTTATCATTTCAGGCGGAAGTTCGAAGTGTTTGATATATCTGCGGTTTAATCAGTCACTGGCTGAATGTACAGGATGTGTCAATCAGAACACCTGCTTTACTCCAGGAGGGCCTGTTTACTACACAGTAACCATGCCTCTTAGCCATCTTTACTCAAGACAGGAAACCCATAAGTGATGGAGGACGAGGGGGGGGGAGAGGGGGGGGGGTGTTTGTGTGACAAAGCTTTTTGTAGCGTGGTCAGAAGGGAAATCGAAGATCGTGTTTGGGGGGAGAGCTGTAGAAAAATGGATGCTTTCGACACAGCCGACCTCGAGGAAAAGAGGAAAATAATATTTCGTGTAAAAAGTTCAAAGTAATCAATGTTTCTCAAGACATTGCCTTAGACAGCCTTCAATCATTGGTTTAGAGATGACCAATCATTTCCAACCATAACATGTGAATGATGTTTGAAGGAAGTCCATTGTCCAGTTGTAATGTTGGCAGTGCTCTTCAGTACCCAGGTGCAATTCACCTGGGTGAACCTGAGAGAGAAGAATCTTTGTGTTTGATTTTAGGGGGAAAAGGGCTTGATAAACAGAAGGGCCAGTTCAGAGTCTCCAGCCTTCTGCTCGTTTTGAAGGAATATGTACCTTTTCTACATACCTTTTGAGAAGTAACTAAATCAAGGGTAAAACAAATAATTTCATCATGGTATCAAAGAAAAGCTATAATGTCAGTCTTACTACGTAATTAAGTAGTAACAAAGTTTAAAAAAACCTTTTCTTCCTGAGTGAGTCCACGTTTATGTTGCCATAGAACATGCCCTGACAAGTGGAGGGTGTAGAAAGCCTTTGTTTACAGCAAAGTTCATGTGATTAACCTAAAACTGATTCCAAAACAGCTACAAGCTATAAAAGCTGGTTCCATCTGTACTTAACTTTAGTAGACAACATCAACCGTTTTTTGGAAAGTATACAGTGAGGTGAACACAGTTTGAGGTATACTTTGAACTTTACAGTTTTTAGATTACTTGATAAGAGCTCCAGCACAGCTATCTGCTAGTCGATAGTGTCCTTCAAGGGTGTAACTGGTCCTATTTGGTAATCTGCTTGAATCAATCTACGAGGCTATAACATAATTCACTTTTTCAATCCGCCACTATCAGTATTAGGCTAAAGTACAATGTGTACATGTTTAAGATCTTGTTTAATCTTATTCCCTTATAGCACTTCTCAAGCGTATATATTGAACATTAAATGTTTGTTTTCAATACTGTACCACAGGATACTTTCATGACACAGGCTGGCTCTGTAGCTGTAGCAGCTGCACGGGGAAAGATGGACACGGTGTCCGTTACATATTAACCAGCCTAACAGCGAAACGGGAGGATCTTTGATCTCAGAGGCCCTAGTGTGACCTTTCACCCCAGCTCGACAACCGACCAGCCCTCCGCATCCAGACGCTTTCATCCGGTCTTTTATTTTGGCATCCCAACTTGAGAGCAGCTGGGGTTGGAAGGCATGTTACCCAAAGCCTGCTTGTTAAACATTGATTGGGTGAGAGTGGTGTTGATGGGGAGTAGGGGAGGGGGGGGGTGTCGGGTATCTTCATCCACTGGTACTAAACACACAGGGTTGCCATGGTGAGCAGGGTGCATTAGAGCAGAGGCCAGCGCTCTCCGGAGGGCGGCCGTGTTGAACGTTACGATACATGTGATGCTTGTGATTTTTTTGGCATTGGACCTTTCGCTCAGCTAGATTTGAGAACAGTGTTGTGTAAGTGCATTTGAATGATTTACAGTAAAGGATATGGTACTGGCCCACCAACGTAAGGGCCTTTATAATTCATTGTATAATTACTTATTCCACTCACAAGTACTGACTTATCACATACATTGGTATAGTGTAATGGAAAACGATGATAAATTCATTGGTAAAGTTAGACTAAAATGAGCTTGTACTAGAATGTATGTGGTTCATGAATAGTAAAGTCCTGTTAATAACTCATCCTAACTTGTTCATCACACATCATTTAAGGACTTTGCTTATGAGCAGTAGGTTCAGAATCTGAATGTGATCAGGGGGGAAATGTTCTGCTCCTCTAACCAAATGTCTCCCAACCGCCTTTATATGCAATGATTTCCACTGCTTTCATCAAGTGCTATGCTACCAATACATGCTATATTCCTGTACGGTGTGGGCCTTGTTAGTGTCTCAGAAGTTTGGATCTTTAAATGATATAATAACGATCATTTCAGTGTGTCATCTATCACAGGGGTGTCCAATCCTGGTCTTCGAGGGCCGCTGTCCTGAAGGTTTTAGATGTTTCCCTGCTCCGGCACACCTGATTCAAATGAACAGGTTGTTATCAAGCTCTGTGGAAGCCTGATAATTCTAATCAGGTGTGCTGGAGGAGGGAAAGATAAAGCGGCCCTCGAGGACCAGGATTGCCCACCCCTGATCTATCATAAACGAGATGTGTGAGCCCACATAATGGCAGTAAAAAAAGAAAGATTATTGAAGCTGTTCTTGCTCTGTCCAGCAGGGGGCAGCAGATGAACACAGCTGATGCTGATCTGAAATGACATTTAGGTCCTATAAATAGGAGTTTACCCAAGGCACAGATTATTAGTCTCGTTTTCCCTTTCAAGCTTTTTTTTTCTTCTTTTTTGCTTTGCAAGCTGGTTTGAATGAATTTGCTCAGCGCACTCACGGCGAATGCTAATTGAAACAACTTTTCATGCGTTCGAAATATTATGGAAATATTATGTATCCAAAGTCTGTACAACATACATTTCTGTGAAAGATTAGCATTATAAGTGTGTTACGGGGAAAAGAGACAGGAGAACGTGGACCCGATTTGCATAAATCTTAATCATGTTTGCGTTTTTACATTTTATGCTTCGATTGTCGCCATGAAGGCAATCCGACTCCAACAGAGCCGACTGAATGAGTCACATGAAGGCCTAATCAGCATCCTATTTCCCCCAAACAAACAGTCTCAACAGACTTACATGTTATATGTACATTTCTAATACCATCATTATGATGCCATGGATCTAGACACTATAGTACATTTAGACAAAGCGCACTGCGCCTTTAACGCAGTATAACTGTTATACGGTCTCTGAATGACCTCTAGGTTTTCTTGAAAAGTTCGTCTTGAGAATGGCGTTTCAATTATATAGTCGACCAAATCGATATATACTCCTCCTTCCGCCATTGTGAGTTGAAACAACATTTGATAGTATGCGGATTAGTTCATTTATCATGTTTAGTTTGATAGTTCTGCATCACTCTGCGCCATTCAGCAGACCTACAATACTCTACTAGAAAGCTGATTAATACACCCCCCCCCCCCCCTCAAAAAAAAAAAAAAAAAATTCATCTTCATTCACCCAAAGCTACAGATTGATTTAAGACCCTGGCAACCATAGACATCATTCGTAATAAATATGTCAGTAGACATCATAGATGCTGGCAACACGTGATGGCTGAATATGATTGGATAAATCTCAACCTGAGGAAAGCAATTAAATCAAGATCCCAACTATGTTGAATAATGGATTATATATGTGTTGAAAAATATGTTCAAATTAAATACATTTTGTATTATATTATTTATGACATATAATATTCTGATGATGTTAAGACAGCAGAGATGGCCTTGATGGCGCTGACAACCCACTACTGACATTTAGTAATTTAGCAGACGCTTTTATCCAGAGTGACTTACAGTAAATACAGGGACATTACCCACTGAGGCAAGTAGGGTGAAGTGCCTTGCCCAAGGACGCAATGTAATTTGGCATAGCCGGGAATCAAACCAGCAACATTCTGATCAACAGTCAGATTCCCTAACCGCTCAGCCACTTGACTCCCATATTTCAAAAGAGAACATATAGAACTTGGCTTACTGAGTGAAAATGTAATCTCTAACTAACGTCGCATTCTGTTGGTTTGTTTATGCGAGAGTACACCTCACCGGCTAAAAACATGCCTCTGGGCTCTGTGGACTAAAAATACTGTCTCTGTATTTCTTTATGTATGTTCTCACTGCCTTTGTCAAACCCTGTAGTTTAGTTGTAACGCTCATTACCTCTCTCTCTCTCTCTCTCTCTCTCTCTCTCTCTCTTGCTCTTTCCAGCTTTGAACCTCTCCTGCTTTTTAACCCTCAGTACAGCCGGTCTCTCTGTAACTGCCTCTGTTATGTAAGGCGCCTGGGACAGGATGTAACCATGATGTAACTTGACAGACACGGCATCCTTCCTGTCCCTCCCTCCCTCCCTCCCTCCCTCCCTCCCTCCCTCCCTCCCTCCCTCCCTCCCTCCCTCCCTCCCTCCCTCCCTCCCTCCCTCCCTCCCTCCCTCCCTCCCTCCCTCCCTCCTGCAGTCCCGACAGAGAGAGCAAACAAATGCCCTCACCCAAAGCACAAACACACACACACACACCACACACACACTACACACACACACACACACACACACACAGTGGCACACTAGCATGTGGTAAACAGACAGCGCTCTGAATTCTTGCCAATTTAAGAAGCTTTTGTCTTTTCCCTCTTTCTTTCTCTCCTCCCCCCCGCCTCTCTCCAACCCTCCTCTCTCTCTCTCTCTCTCTCTCTCTCTCTCTCTCTCTCTCTCTCTCTCACTCCATCTCTCATCTCTCGACGTCTCCATTTGATTTGTTTTACCAGGCCAGACAAGTGAGGTGTAACTTCCGAGGTTTTGGAGAGAACTCCTTGTCCTCCTTTGACAGATCCGCACACATCTCTCCCGCTTCCACGTCAGTCCTCCTCCTGGTGGTGGTGGTGGTGGTGGGGGGGGGGGGGCAGGGGGGAGCAGGGTCCCTCTCTCTCCTTTCCCTCCCTTGTCCTCACCTGACCTGGCAGAGGGGAAGAGAGGACACGCAGGCGGGAGGGAGACTCTTATGTAATGAGGTCGCCGAGTACCGGGAGTGTATGGATGTGTAGAGGGGGGAGAGGAAGGGAGGAGCTGGGAAGGAGAAGGACATGACGGGGGAGGGAGTGAGGGAGGAAGGGACAGACAGACAACAGGGAGGGAGGGAGGGAGGGAGGGAGGGATAGTGAGGGAGTGTAGAAAGGTTTGTGAGTGGATGGGAAATTTGAAGGTGGGGTGGTGGGGGGTGGGGGGGGGGGCTGCTGTCAGAGACAATCTACTCTGGTTTGTTTACTTGTAACATTAGGGGGCAAAGCAAGGAAGCAGAGGAGGAAGACTGTTAAATCTCCTGTGGACACATTTGCATTCCCCTGTTCCAGCATGGGAAACCACACACACACACACACACACATACACACATCCAGAAGTGAAGTGTGTTTGCATGCAGGGCTTTGTATATGTTGTTGTCGCTTCCTCTGGAGCTGTGTACACCATGAGCCTGCAAAACAACCGCCGATAAGGATCAGAAGAAGGCTGCGGCGGGGAATCACGTCGCGTCACAACAGCGCAGCGTGGCGCTCGCTACAGCGTGGCGGGTTTTGTGCGTTTGTCATTTGTCGTGCGATTGTGCGTTAAAAGAGGCTGTCAGTGTAGGCTTAGTGTTTGAAAGGAGTGTGTGTGTGTGGGGGGGGGGGGGGGGAGGAGTGTGTCAGTGTGAGCGGAACAAGCTGGAGTGGTACGCCGGCACTCATGTCAGGCGTCCACTTGAATTGACAGCTGGCTTTCGACGTCAGCTTTCTGGGAAGTGGAAAATTCCCCGCTCCCTCTCAAAACGAGAGGGAAAGAAAAACGGAGAGAGAGGGGAGAGGGGGGGGCAGGGCTTGGGTTCGAAAAGCAGGGAAGGGATTGGTTGGCAGGAAAGCTGCCCTGATGAGATCACAGCCTACACAACAGCTCCCTCCGAGAGAGAGAGAGAGAGAGAGAGGGAGAGGGAGAGAGAAGAAGAGAGAGAGAGAAGAAGAGAGAGGGGGGGAGGGAGAGAGAGAGAGGGGAGGAGATAAGAAGAGAGAGAAGAAGAGGGGGGGAGAGGGAGGGAGAGAGACAGAGAGCGACAGGGAGAGAGATAAGAAGAGGGAGAGAGAGATAGAGAGACAGGGAAAGAGAGAGAGACAGGGAGAGAGATAAGAAGAGAGGGAGAGAGAGAGAGACAGGGAGAGAAAGAGAGAGACAGGGAGAGAAAGAGAGAGACAGGGAGAGAGAGAAAACCTCCAGGTTCACATGACCACATCATTAAGAAGACGTGGTGATTCTGGGCCGTTATGTTCAGTCGGATGACTCACCTGCAGAATCTCGACAGCAGTCACAAAAATGTCTTCATTTTAAGTGGGTACTAGGTTTTACAGTCACATTGGAAGAAGGTGATTTGGAAAATATGTATGAATACAACGTAACCTTGTTTGGATGGAGATGCACTTGCCCACATACACAGATATTTGAAAGCTACAGTTGTGAAAAACCTTGTCCTTAAAAGACTGGACACTGTTTTTTTATTAACTTTTCCAGGGTGTATTTTAGAGACTTATTGCTGAAAACGGTTTCATGGCTCAACCACCAGGGGGGGATACACCATCATGCTAACCCTTTCTCTACTGGAATGAACTTGTAACCCAGCCCTGATTGGCCTCTGACCTCACGGTTCAGCGGTGACTCTCCCGCCAAAACGACGGCAACATGAAAGCGAAATGATGGCCGTGGATTTTTTGCGATGGATCGCGCGTTCATAAAACGTCAACATTTCACCATGATGAAATGCAATAAAACCATCTACTGTCTGGCAGCCGTCCAGTGATATTTGTCAGCTGGTCAATTAGTAATGTCGAGGAAATATTGGGTTGACAAGTGCTGACTGTCAGAATTTCTCAGTCCATTAGTGACGTGCCATTATAGTTTTTTCACTATTTTCTGCCATTACAGCTGTGAGCGCGCTCCATTTATGCAGTTGTCTTCGTCAATAAACACTCCTCATAAAATAGAAGCATTACAATGTGTAAATCTGTATAACTGAGAGACAACTGGAAGCACCCTGGCGAGGTGGATGACACCAGATATATTTACCCATGATGCATTGCAGCCAAAAGGAGCCCCTTCTGTTGAGCGTGGGTCCTTCAGAGGTACAGATGATTTTCCAGGGACAAAGAAAAACTATTGAGCTTCTCTAAAAGATGGTGAGATCTTTTAGGTGGAAAGCAATCCTATCCAACTGTCTAACTCAGTGGTCCCCATCCCTGGTCCTCAGGACCCACTGTCCTGCATGTTTTAGATGTTTCCCTGCTCCAACACACCTGATTCTAATGAATGGGTCGTTTTCTAGCTTTGAAGAATCCTGATAACGAACATGCATTAGAATCAGGTGTGCTGGAGCTGGGAAATGTCTAAAACATGCAGGACAGTGGGCCCTGAGGACCAGGGTTGGAGACCGCTGATCTAACAGGTCGCAGCCAGCTCACCGATACCTCAGCAGCTAGCGTTCTGTACACAAGCTGAACATCTGTTCATGACTGCAAATAATGAGCATATCAGCTCCGAAAAGATGCAGAAAAACTCCTGGTGATTCATCGCTGTTGCTTCGGTCGTCTAGGATGCGTTTTATACTGAGTGAAATCGATGAGGTCAGCTCAGGCGATAAACTCGGTGAGATTTATTCGAATAGCACGCAGCCAGTGAAAAGAACAGGCTCAAGCAGAGAAAGGACAGGCATTGGGCAAAGGGTACGTCATACAAAACCCAGAGAAGCAGAGAGAATGTAAATTTAGTCACATATTTATTACATAAATATATAGTAAAATAGACCAGCGACAATTACCATAAAAATATCTTCCTTTAAAATCCTGACCATAAAACAAAGATTTTAAAATCACACATTGACATTTACAAACACGCTGATTGTCTGGAACTGTCATAAGCCTCCCACCACACAGACATCATGCCACCCACTGGAACCCTAGGAGCGGACAGGGGGGGTCGGGGGTGAGGGTCGGGGGACGAGGGAGGAGGTCCGAGGGGGGAGAAGGGGTCGGGTGGGTGGGTGGGGGTTTGCCATGAAGGTGGACAGGGTGTGAAAGGACATCACAGTAGATTTTCCGAGGTGTGTCTGTGTTGAGATGGTGTGTGTGTGTGTGTGTGTGTGGGGGGGGGGGGGATTCCTTCTCCAGCCAGACTGCATGTCTTTTACCTGTGCTTGACCCCCCTCTCTCTCTCTCTCTCTCTCTCTCTCTCTCTCTCTCTCTCTCTCTCTCTCTCTCTCTCTCTCTCTCTCTCTCTCTCTCTCTCTCTCTCTCTCTCTCTCTCTCTCTCTCTCTCTCTCTCTCTCTCTCTCTCTCTCTCTCTCTCTCTCTCTCTCTCTCTCTCTCTCTCTCTCTCTCTCTCTCTCTCTCTCTCTCTCTCTCTCTCTCTCTCTCTCTCTCTCTCTCTCTCTCTCTCTCTCTCTCTCTCTCTCTCTCTCTCTCCCTCTCTCCCTCTCTCTCTCTCTCTCTCTCTCTCTCTCTCTCTCTCTCTCTCTCTCTCTCTCTCTCTCTCTCTCTCTCTCTCTCTCTCTCTCTCTCTCTCTCTCTCTCTCTCTCTCTCTCTCTCTCTCTCTCTCTCTCTCTCTCTGCTGTACTTGGTCTGACCCCAGCCAGCTGGTTCCTGCTTTACTGTAACACCGCTCGCTGTTAAACAGATAAAACACCGAAGGCCGAATCAGAGAAACAAAAAGCATGGCGGGAACCCAGGCACTTTGAAGGAACATGGCGTCGTCGTCTGATCGAGCGAAGCCGCTTCCTTCCGCTGCGACGACACGAGGCGTCAGAGAAACCACAGGAGCCCTCTCCGCCTCGTCGCACGCCGACCCGTCGCTGCAGTGCTGCAGCGTGGCGCTGCGCCACGCGCCCTGCGCTGACGGCCTGCAGCTTGACGCAGAGGATGAGATTCACCCAGATCTCACCTGCCACAGCATCCGCAGCATGATTCACTTAAACATGCCAGGCAGGAACTACGCACTGTCAAAACATCTCTGAGGTCTAAAACTATCAACGCCGCCTAAAGAAAAATCCATAATAGTCTGCGGGAGAATTACAGTATGCTACGCTCCTAAGCGCTGTTGAAATGTACATGAGTTGTATAATCGTTTCCTGACAATTCATACATTTCAGTAGAGAAGCAGAAAAACAGGGATTGATTCAGGGTTGTTTGGGGGTTTTTTTGCAGGTAAAATGACTTGTTCAAATGTCACGAGCAGAAAATAGCAACAACAATCTCATAAAACCTCCCAGATGTGGGGTGTCTGCTGCGACAGATCAGGCTTTAAATGTCAAAATGTCCCCCCACATTGCAGCGTAGCCATGAAGAGTTATTCCCCACTAAGCATAGGAGGCTTCTAAATACCCATCTGAGAAATTAATTTCTAACAAATTCAAGTCAAAGTTCTACAATTCATGCGTTCCAGAAACATGTTCGAGGATTACCGAGCCACATGGTCAGAATCGAAAGACCCAGACAACGTTAACTGGACGTGCTGGTTCTGCATGCCCTCTAGGCGGGCGCTGAAGACCAGCTGAACCCCGCACGCAGTCTCCCAGCTCTGGGTGTCGAGCGTGTGCGGACAGAGAGAGACGGCGAGGTGCTCTAGTGCCGAGCGTGACAGAGTGATAGTGGCGGTGAGTGACAGCACGCTCTGCCACCTGAGCTACGTGAGACGAGGCCGTGTGCCGGAGCTGTGTCATCCAGACAGCGCCTTGCCCCCCCCCCTCCCCCCACCCCCACCTCCCCCCCCCCCCCGTTCCTCCTCCACTCTCGCTCGCTGTACTCTGCGTCCGACCCCCCCTTAATACAGACAACCTCCATTAGGGTGCAGTGTGACGTGAAATAAGTCCCCCCCCCCCCCCCCCCCCCCCCCACCAGCGGTGATGTTAGTATGTTAATAACTTTGCAGATTCCCCCCTTCTCTGCAACCCTGGAATGGTTTTGGCAAGACACAGTGGCAGTTGGGGGGAAGGAAAGCGCTTGTTCAGCATTGTGTGAGGCATCGTTCTCCTTGTAGTGCTGATGTCTGGGGACTGTGCCATGCTATTAAGGGGCCAGCCAGAACCCAAGCCACGCAAACACACACACACACACCTGTTGTGTCATGCTAATTTCAATGTGATCATTTGAGAGCAGTGTCCTCCAGGTGAACTGGAGGCAGGGGGGAGCTTTTTGAGGGCTGAGAGGCTGGGGGGGGGGGGGGGGGGATGTGAAGACTGGGGGCCAGGGCCCGGGGGCCAGGGACCAGGGGACACAGGACCAAAGCTAGCTACCCCTGCTGTTTTCCTGGGGTCACGTCCGTGAGCTTGTGTTCTTACACACAAGCAAACCTGACACCTGCAGACACATGCACCCAAGATACACTCCTCTGGACAGATATACACACAAATATACCCACACACACACACACACACACTCCACCGTCACACAAACATTCCACGCACGCACACATTCCACTCCCACCCTATCCAGGCTACTATACTGGGATACCGCACCTATGTAACTGTACCCTACATTGACATGCCATGAAGACATATAGACATATTTATCTGCCTCCGAAAAGAACATATATGTAGTTACCTTGGCAACCCACATTAACACCAAAGCTCTGTAAATACTCCCAAAATTACTACATACACAGAGCAGAATAACAGAAACACGTCGATAAGAAAAAATGAAAAAAGGACTTACCTCTGTGCTTGGTATTAACCTAGCAGGAAGAGAGGGTCCAGTCTTCGGTGGGGGGGGGGGGGGTTACATCCGCCACGCGGAGAGACTGCGGAGGAAAGAGAGAACTCATGAAACGGACTTAATCTCCGCAGGGAAACCAGCTCATGCTCAGGCTTAGCTTACAGCCGAACTCGCACTGCTTCCAGTTCCAATTGATAATATTAGAAATTTCTCCTCGCTACGGATCGGCTGATCCACAGAATGCATAAATCCTAAAATCAGATGTTCTCAACCGCCGCGAAAGACATGGATCTAACAGACGCACGCTGGAACGCATGTGACCCGCCTACCTCCGAAGCTTACGCTCTTAATCCTTCTGTCAAATGAGGTGACTAACCTATGTTTTGGACGCTCTAGGAATTAAGAGTCAATATGCAGGACACAGCCTATGACACATTCTCTTGACGGACCGTGGACTAGCAAGGAATTTATGCAGTCCTAGTGAAGGAATTACGCTTAATACGACTTCTAATGATGTGAAAACGAAGCGCTTTCCTAGAAGCACTCCTCTTTGCGCTCTCCCTTGAGGATCCCTCATTCCTCGCAGAGGAAAGAGCTAGAAAGCAGCATGAACTCAGCTTCATATGTTCATGTACTTGGTGTCAGGACGCGACACCACCAACCTGTTTCTATCCAAATGAACTCAACTCAGAAGGATTCGCTGCATACGGTGCACATTCGGTTGGTATCAATGTGTTTGGACTCAGCTGATTCTATGTTTTCAAAAGCCTGGATCTAAATCTGCCCCTATCAGAGGGTTCCATGTGTCCGGCCTTGACATCTCTCCCCGTAACTGCATCTCCCTGGACCATTCACGCTGTGCTGCTCTTTCCGCTACTGCTCTTCATGTGAACGCTCTGCTTCGTGTCTCCGGCACATTCTCTGTACCTGGAATCTCACTGCTGAGATAATTGGCCTATTTATACCTGATTTGCAAGTTCAGAGAGAAAGGTCACTTATATCTCGCGTCCGGAAACAATTAGGCCATTCTTATTTTGAAAACGGATATTCGACAACACCGTGCACGTTAATAATATGCAACATCCGACTTGGAGACATCAGAGACTTAAAGACATTTCCGTTCACTAAGTTAACTACAAACACCCTCAATTCTGTAGTACTTAGTGCCGAAGGTAGAATGGCCGGTGTTAAAGGGGTCGGTGATTTCTCTCGGGCCTAGAATGAACCCAGGAACACGATAGACGGCTACTAGTTTGCACGCCGCACAGCAAATAAAAAGACAGAACTACAGTACATGTATGGATTAGAGAGAGAGAGAGAGACGAGACGAGAGAGAGAGAGAGAGAGAGAGAGAGCTTCTTCCTCTTTACTACAGGGGATAACTCGTTGTCTATGGGATTGATGCGGTTCAACAGCAGATGAGAGGGTTTTAGCAAGTTAAAGACAGATACAAACACTGGATCAGGTCTGTTAGTAAATAGTGAAGCGGAACTCTCAGTTCGGTTTGCTATATAGGTCTCTCAGATAAGCTGTGGCTCCGAACACACTGACATGGGATCCCACTGTTTACATCCCAGGGCTGTCAGGGCCTGCCTACAGTACACCTAGTCTGCTACAAAGGTTCACTGCAGGTGAATGCAATAGTTCATAGTTTTCATCCGTATTTGGAGAATGTGTACAGCAGGGGTGTCAAACTCCATTCCTCGAGGGCCGCTGTGCTGAAGGTTTTAGATGTTTCCCTGCTCCAGCACACCTGATTCTAATGAAGGGTCGTTATCAAGCTCTGTGGAGGTGTGCTGGAGCAGGGAAACATCTAAAACCTTCAGGATAGCGGCCCTCGAGGACTGGAGTTTGACACCTGTGGTGTACAGTAATGTGTATCACAGTGGAGAGAGAGTAGATTCAAAATCCAATGCAAAAAATAAAAATAATAATCTAAATAAAATATGTATCATATATTCTAGACCTATAATACCAGAACTGTTTTTCGTTGTTGCTGTCTGTCAAAAACAAAACACTTAACGTTCATTTGTTTTGTTGTGCTCGATTAATTGAAACCTTGTAGGCTTGTGAGAGCTAAGTGGCAGCGTGCACAAGCTATAGGAAAACAAACACAAACATATTATCGTGAATTCCTTGAAGAATTCGAGGGTTTCAGCGGTTTCAGTTTCTGGACCGCTGCGAACGTCCCTGTAAGCTGCTTTTTCTGTTTGTTTAAAGAGTCGCATTCAGCACACTAATCTGTCTGAAAAGTAACAAAAAATGGAGCAAGTTGTTTCAAGGAACAATGTAACCCTTCACCTCTCCTGTACAGGGGTAGCTTTAGGTTAATGTACACAGAGGCAGCTCGGGATGCACCCTCCCAAATATCGAATGACAGCAAAAAAAGAAGATAAAAAAAACATTTCAGCAAGCTTCTTTTCTTTCGGGTACGGCGATTGATTTGGCGCGCGTTTTAATTCCCGTGCTAATCCCTCCGCCCTTAAACCTTGTCTCTCAGAGAGAGGACGGCTCTGCACAAACCAGGCTAGATTAGCGGACCAGCTGCCCCCCGGTCTGTGGGTCTGTGGGTCTGCGCGGCAATCCTCCGCTCCACGGACGGCGAGGAGGCTGATGAGGAAGGCGTTCGGTGTTCACGCTGTGTTGATAGCCTCCAGATCCTGTTGGGTCTGGGGGTTTTAAATCGAGCTCGCTGGGGAGGTGGCCTGAGACGCTGGGGGCCTTGGCTCACCTGCAGGAGGACCGACTCCTCCTGCACATCCTGTGGCACTTGGCACCCTCTGGACGAATGGGAGCGTGTGTGTGTGTGTGTGTGTGTGTGTGTGTGCGTGTGTGTGTGTGTGTGAAAGGCTCTCTCAGAAGCTAAGTCAACATCATTATCTCATTTATCTTTACGAGCAAAGAGAGGATTTAAACGGAGAGCAGTTAGAGAAAAGAAGAGGCGCAGATAAAAGAGAGAGATAAACACAGAGACGGAGATTTATCTAGACTTTACTTGACACGTTCGAAGCAGCAAGAGCCAAACTTGAACTTGACTCGCGTTCAAACAACAGGTCACTCATCGATGGCAGAGACCAATTAGCTGAGAACTCCTGTCTTTCCTTAGGTGTGTGCGTGTGCGCGTGTGCGCGTGTGCTCCAGACAGATTTGCTGACCGCAGCAGATTGAACACAACCACCGTTCCTTCCTTGTACAACCAGTAACAACAGCTGATGTGTCTCAAGATAATATAGTCTCTAGGCTCTCTCTCTAGGCTTTTAAGATGGATTTCAAAATGGCGGCACCCCCTTTTTCGCTTTCCGCCCCTTGGAGCCCCCAAAAAAAGGCCGACTCCGACCGCTGAACGCGAATGATACCTGAAGATCTGCAGCCAAAAGCGCTTTGACTCCAATGTTCCTGCTTTCTTTACCCTCTGTCTTTGTGAGACATGTCTGTCTTGGTGATCTGACTGCCAGCGAGGCAGCAAAGCACGCCAGGCTTAAGAAAGTTTGCCAGATCTCACTCCTTAATCAAATCCCTTTGTTTTCCTATTATGGAAATCCTATTAATATGTGGGAGTAAATCAGACGAGGCTGGTGGCGTTGGGTAAACAAGCATGCTGGGAATTATGCAAATGGAGACTTAAGAGACTTTGCGACCGAGTGTCGAGATTCCCTGGAGGTGATCTGTGCAACTGTTGCCAAACGTCATTGGCTGGAGGGTTTGCCTGGTTCTTCTGTAAATCTTTTTAATCGTGTTGGTGACTCCCAAAAAGAGAGAGAGATAGAGAAAGAGAGAGAGAGAGAGACAGCGAGAGAGAGAGATAGAGAGACAGAGAGAGAGAGAGAGAGAGAGAGAGAGAGATAGAGAGAGACAGAGAGAGAGAGAGAGAGAGAGAGAGAGAGAGAGAGAGAGAGAGAGAGAGAGAGATTGATTAGATGGAACCAGCCAAGAAGGGGCCTGTCCTTCACAAGCATGCCAAGTGAAACACTTCTGTACTGGCGCTGCCCTCAAGGAGAGAGGGAGACAGAGGGAGAGAGAGAGAGATATGGAAGGATAGATGGATGAGGAGGACTACTGTTTCAACACCCTAATCAGAAAAATGAATGTTTTTTCACGTCTGACCCAATTCTTTCAATATCACACTCACTGACAATTATATCTCAACTGCCAAAGGTTTTGTGTGTGTGTGTGTGTGTGCGTGTGTGTATGAGTGCAAATTTGTACGCCTCTCTCCCAATTGTCATGTGATATATTCATGTGAATGACACGTTTAAATTTAGGAGGCCTTTTCAGAGTTGATTAATGAAATTGAGTTAAAGATCAGCGATCACATGATCCCCTAAGATTGTGTGCAGCAGGGTGCATTTGATTCGAGTGTAAGGACATGCCAGTCAATCCTTGCTGAAACAACAACATACTAGATAAGTGACACAATTGCAGACACTTATACACACACACACACGTACACACCCAAACGTGCATTGCACACACAGCAAGTTTTCCCGCACTCGTACAATGAGAGCTCTGCGGTCTTGATGCAGGCTTACGAAACGTTAAACTGCGCACTCTCTCGATCAACAGCTAGCCTGCAAGTTTGCCGGCGCGGGTTGCTAGGAAACCAGGTTCCCCTTGTTTATCAAAGCTAACAAATAGCGACGCACTCGTGCCACGAAAAACAATGACACAACTGTCTTTACAACCGCAGTCCAACGTTTCAGGAAGAGAAACTGAAACGACATCACGACCCACAAACACACGCTGCCGCTGCGCGAGCGAGAGACTTTATGAGGCCGGGGGGGGGGGGTCGAGGTCGTCATCCGGGAGGCTCCAGATGGGAGGCGAGGTCTGGGCCGAGCCCCAACCAGGTCAGGGGTCAGGTGGTCAGGGACGTGCTGCAGAACACAGCCCCCTGGTCCGCTCAGTCCACCAGCGCTCGTATCCCTGTGATAGGAAACAGTCGCTCTGAAGAGCTGCAGATGTCAGTCTCAGGAAAGCGTACAAGATCCTCCCCGGTCCAGATCCTCCCCCGGTCCAGATCTCCCCCGGTCCAGATCTCTCCCCGGTCCAGATCCTCCCCCGGTCCAGATCTCCCCCGGTCCAGATCCCCCCGGTCCAGATCTCCCCCGGTCCAGATCCTCCCCCGGTCCAGATCTCCCCCGGTCCAGATCCTCCCCGGTCCAGATCCTCCCCCGGTCCAGATCCCCCCCGGTCCAGATCCCCCCGGTCCAGATCTCCCCCGGTCCAGATCCTCCCCCGGTCCAGATCTCCCCCGGTCCAGATCCTCCCCCGGTCCAGATCCTCCCCGGTCCAGATCTCCCCCGGTCCAGATCCTCCCCCGGTCCAGATCCCCCCCGGTCCCCCCCCCGGTCCCCCCGGCCCCCCCCCCCCGGTCTGTGGTCCTCCGACCCAGTTCAGACGTCCTTGTACAGAAGCGTGTTTTCACAAGAGGTTTGGTCCGAGTGCGCGGCGAGGTGAGAGGTGAAGTGTGTGTGGACTGCATGATAGTGTGGAGAGTGGGTGTGTTTGTGTGTGTGTGTGGAGGGGGGACGTTAGATGAGAAGGGTCATGCCTGCAGGTTTGACACCGTGCATGGGACACGTAAGATGTGTGTGTGTGAGAGCGAAAGAAAAGAAAGAAAGAGAGAGAGAGTAGGAGAAGGTGCTGCCCTATCTCACACCCTGATCAGAAGCAGCCATCAGCCTGCTTGGTAGTTCAGGTTACTACCAGGAATCCTCAGCCCCCCCCCCCCCCAAACACACGCTCGTGCACACAACTCACCGCCACGCGTTCATGCTTGTGCAGTACTGTATCTCTCACACGCGCACCTTGGGGCACTGAACGCTCGGGCATCCCAGCTGGCACAGCTCTCTCTCTCTCTCCTAGTTAAGACAAACATCAGGCGGCAGGAACGCTGGGACAGGGTTTCTCTCCCAGGCGAGCGTCCGTGGGCCCTCCTCTCCACTCGACTGTACTCCATGTCCTTGGAACAGGGCCAAGAAGCTTCCCGCCTCAGGTGAAAATACCTCTCGAAAGCTCCGGTTAAAAACACATTAGCATCAGACACAGGCAGGAGAGATCACTCTAGGCCGGAACACACAACACACTGAAGGTGTGTACACCCCCCCCCCGCATATCTCCAGAACAGGTAGCTCAGGTTTTGGAGGGAAAGCTTCAACAGACCAGGGCGGCAAGAGAACGAGCGAAGCAAGCGTCCCGAATAGACGGGGATCTGTCCGCACCTCGGTCGACATCAAAGTCTGGCGAACAGAGAGGCGCTGCGTCTGAAAGTCCTGTCAGCAGGTAACGTCACGTTGGCCATCATCGTGATCCGCTGCTTCTGCTAAATGGCGTTTCGAGACGGCGGGTCGGTGTTCGCGGGTCGTCCGGTGACAGGACCGGGATCCTGACAAATGTGTCACCCCCACGACCTCCCTCCCTCCCTCCCCCCCCCCCACGCCCTCCCTCCCACACTTTCAAACGCACCCGATACGCGCACCTGCGCGCACGAAAAGAGACACAAAAGACGAGAAGTCCGGAGGCCCTGCCGTGCCTTCGTTATCTGATGCGTAAAGCAACAGGTGTGCTGAGGGGGGGGGGGGGGGGGGGGGGGGGGGGGGGGGACAGGGTGGATGAGGATCCAGACAAGATGATAAATGATGCTGGCTTCAACACCAGCAGCAGCTTGATCAACAGAGACAAAGACGAGAAGCAGGAAGACGGTTCAGTGTGGGGGCCTGTCTGTGTGTGTGTGTGGCAGCGTGTGTGTGGGGCTGGCTATGTGTGTGTGTGGCTGGCAGTGTGTGTGTGGGGCTGGTAGTGTGTGTGTGGGGCTGGTAGTGTGTGTGTGGGGCTGGTAGTGTGTGTGCGTGTGTGGGTGTGTGGGACTGTCATCGTGTGTGTGTGTGTGTATGGTAGAGCTGGTTTCCAGTTTCCTGTGTGTTGGGGGCCCCCCCCTCCCATCTCCTCCAGCCACACCGGTTAGCTAACCTCGTAACAGAACCTCACCTCTCACCTCCGCTGCCAACACCACAACCACCACACCCTCTCCACCTGCCAGTCCTTCTCATAACACACGTCACACAGAAGCTGTTAAACATTCCCTGCATACCGTTCACTGGGAAACCACGTTGGACATCCAGTTTACTGGGACAAGTCCTCTGCCAACCCCCCTCCTCCCACCCTATACCACCCCCCACAGGGCATCATGAGCGTGTACCCGTACAGTGCCTGGAGCGTGGGCGCACGTAGAACAAGGCTGTCCGGGATTCGTTTGCGCGGTAACCTAGCGAGCTCCTCGTTCCCGCCCGTGCTACGATCTCCGCTCCACGGCGACCTGCGATGAAACGGCAGGCGTCCGCTGGCCAGGTGGAGTTCAACGGAAGGCGCTGCGACCCCGCGGGGTTTAAAGAGACAGTCGCAGGACAACCCGGGGGGAAAGACACCTCCCTCACATGTCCCCGAGTCCGGGAAGAGAGGGAGGAGCGCAAGAACGATCGGGGTCGCTTTCCCACCAAAACTGCCGTATTGGTAGGGAACATGGAAGCAGATTGACACTGGATCATTTCTCTGAAAACGGTTTGATACCTCTATGACTGGTGTTATGCCTTACTGCACACACACATCCAAGCGCTTCACTCTAAAAAGTGCACACACACACTCACACACAGGGCATATTCATTCCCCATACTTCTAACTCCAGGGACTGTGGTGGGTGAATAGTTGTAGCTTTAATGAAAAGCTGCGTGCTTCTATTTTGAGGGTTGACTGCACAACATAGAGGGCTTCTTTTGTCCGGCAAATGAAGAAGTCTAGAGATCAAAATAAGAGCCTGGTTTGAGTCGATGCCTTCAATCTCAGAAGACACAAGGAGAACGAGCCCAAGAAAGCGGACCCAACAAAGGTTAGACTCCTCGAAGACGTCTCTCAGAATTCCTGACCTGAGGCGGGACAGATCATGAACGCAAGCCCATAAAAACATAAGTACTCCTCCTTAACCATTATCCTCGCATTCATTTCACCTGGTTGGAATCTGTGTTATTGAAGTAACGGCTTGGAGAAAAGACCTACCGTCGTGCTCAAAATTGTTGACATTTTTCACAGAAAACGATGTATTCTCACAGGAAAGTATCGCAATTACACGTGTTTTCGCTGTCCACGTTGTTTATTTCCTTTGTGTGCACTGGAAAAAACGCACCCAAGAATGGAGAAGAAACACACAAAATTGACCTATTTTCACACAAAATAAGAAAATGAACAAAACGTGTAACCGCCATACTTTTCTGTGACAAATACTTCCACTGTTTTTATAGTGGCTTAAATATACGTTTGCGATCTGCTGGTGGGTCCACAGGCATCCTCGTGGAGCATTTGACAGAGTTAAGGACCCTGGCTAAGAAGCACTTGGCAGAATGCACTGGAGCAGCTAGGCGAGAAGTAGTTGGACTTGATATAATGCGATGATGAGTCGACCCGTGTTATTCTGGCCCTCCTGCAGTGATGAAACCACTGTCCTTTCTGAGCTCCGCGTGGGCTGAGAGGATCTGTCCCTGTACCAAAATCTACAGCTCTACAGTCTGAAAAGCATTATTACGCTGTGGGGTTATTCATTACTTTAAGAGATACGATACAGCGCGACTTCTGCAAGTGGTTAATTGCTCTGACAGACTGGTGGAAGTACAGATAAGGGCGCAGAGATGTTGGTTAAACCGCTAGGCTTATCGGGCAATTACCGACTTTATTACAGTGAGGTGTGGAACACCTAGTGCCTGTGAGAGTATTGCATTTCACTGATATTAGCAAAACCTTGGATTAAGTCAACCTTTCATGAACTTAAACCCGTTCAGATTACAACCATATGTCCCTTCCACTAAATTCTCGTTGGAAAGTTGAAGAAGCAATGCTGCACAATTTGTTCCAGCAAAACAAATGGCATGTCTTTAGTCATTTATTTATTAAATCCTCTCGTTAGTACGGTAATACAGAATGGATTCTACTGCAATCGAATCCAACTGTTTTAACGACAGCAGCGTGTTTTCCCTTGGGCCGCTGTAATGGTATATGACATTAAGCTTCCCGCAGGGAGTAATGACACTGATATGCTCCAGGGTTTAACTACACTCTGAGCAAACCTGTCTCGGAACACTAAATCACAACGCCAGCGTTACACCCAACGCATAAAAAAAAGAACCAACAAACGTTATTTCCCGCAGTCCTGGCGCATATGCAAATCTGTGCCGACATCCTTTCTGTTCCACTGCGTAAAAAAAAAAACCCAGTGCTTACCCAAGCGGGACACTGCCAACCAGCGTCAGACGAGATCCAACTCATAAAAGCGTTCCGACTTGGCAAAAATAAACCACCCTGGTCGCTGAGCCAAGTGTTCCTGATCATCAAAGAGGTTGTGAGCAAGCTGCTCGTTGCCAAGCCCAGCCTGCCGGCCCAGTAATACTAAGAGAAAAGAGTGGGTTGTGTAAAAAAAAAAAGAACTTAACTCTACTGGCCAATAAAGTGCAGTTTGTATGTTATTATTTCCTCCGGTGAGCCAGGTGTGTGGGTGCTGCGGGTCATTAAGACACGGTGCAGCGGGCTGCCGGGGTTAGAGACAGGGAGAAGTTCTCCGTCATTCTGGGGGGTCACTGGGGAGGGCAGGTCGAGACAGCGATCTGCGTGGAAACAAAACCTGAGGTGAAACTAGCGCGTCAACAACACCAGGAGCAGCATGCGCAGAGAGATGCGACGGGAGGGGTTAAGAAGCTTCTCCCAGGGTTGACTGGCGATGCCGCAGGCCGCAGAAAACCGCTGGAAAAAGTATTTTGGACCGGAAGGGGGAAGCTGGCTACGTGTGCGTGCGTGCACGCTTGGTACGCTATCTAAAAGACACCAGGGCCCCCGGTAGACTGATAATCCCTGCCGTGTTCAACAGGACAGCCTTATCAGCGAGGACGCTCCGCTGCCCTCCGATCCCGCTGCAAACCAACTCAAAGTTCACCTCCCGCTCTTTGGACGTCTCCATGACACCCGCCTGTCCTTTTTCACTCTCTCACACACACACACACACGCGCGCCCTCGCGGGCACCCGCACTATTACAGTGATTGCTTTTCACGTATTAAGCACTAATGATCCTGGTAATTAACTGGCAAGCAGGAGGTCACCTATAACAAAAGGTTACAATAGGTGATTTCAGACTGATGATTCAGAACATGATCTCAGCTGGTCTTTTGCACGAACGAGATTCGCCGCTCTTGAAAGCTGCTGCTCCTTCTGCTGTCTCCATCTCTACCTAAACACCGATCGTGTGTCAACACCGGTGCTCTCCGTACCTCGGGAGCTCATCCAACTCCAGAAGGCGTTATTGCTAATGTAATATCTGAGGATGTATTCCTCCATTTTTTGAAAAACTGCCGCCAATATAAGATGTACGGCTAGAAGCTCCCGAGATGTTGCCCGACGCAGCTGTTTATGGGAGAGAGGTCATTTGAACCAGTTTGTACTTGAGGCATATTTAAAGGAAGGGCATAGCAGTACTGTCTCAAACTAAACTATGCACATTTCCTTCAAGATGTTGTGCATCCCTGGGAAGCTTTATATTTGTTAAAAAAATATATAGCTCTTCTCCCAAAAGTGGTCCTTTGGCTCAACTTATCCCCAATGAGGGGTAAATCCTTCCATACCTCCTCTCTCCTTATCTCCCTCCATACCTCCTCCCTACATACCTTCTCTGTCCCCCCTCCCTTTCCTCTCCTCCCTTCTCTTCCCCTCTCTATTAGGCCTGTTCAACACCCAACTATACTGCAAGGGAATATAAACTTTATATGAACAAGCCATGAAGGTTTTTTCTAAAATGCAATGTCACATCACTTTGGTAATCTAAAATGGCTCAATTTACCCCTACTCTTCTGGCTCAAATTACCCCTCACCTACCAGTTGAACAAACTAGCATCATCTAGCAGTTTAGAGCTGAAGTTGTGCAAACAGTTTAGCCTCATATTGCAAATCACAAACACATGGGTGAATTTTTTCAAACGTCTCTTTAATTGTTCAGGCACAAAAATCATGAGTCCTTGAACATGCAAAAATGACTTGGAACTGCATGATTCTCTTTTTTTTAACTTAAATGTGCTTACTAATTCACACATGCGCTTCGCTTCTTCACAGTGTGGGTTAAAAGGAAGAGTCTTCAAAAAAGTTATCGTCTTTTTTTAATGTGTTTATTGTTGCCTAAAAACCAAGGGTGGCTCAACTTACCCACTGGCTCAACTTCCCCCCTTCTCCCCTACATCAAAAAAGCTTTCGTCCAGTTCCTATAAAGTATAAACAGAAATAAAAAAAGATCACAGTTGTCAAGGACAACCACTCAAGAATCTAAAATTGTTTTCCATATGTGCAAAATGGTTGACTTAAAAGCAAACCAACTAAAATCTTCAGCTTCCTACAGTGATTTTCTACATAGCAGCTTATGTTGCATAAACAGATGCAGTCTCTCCGTCTCTCAGTTCTGGATTTGCGTTAAAAAGGCATTTCCAACTGAAATAAGCAATTCAAATATTGCATGTTTACCCACAATCTTGTCCTGCTCATTCATGTGAATGAACAAGAGCAGTGTCAATGCTGTGGTAATTGTCTGCTTTATTCATTAAAACACAACGCACACTCAAAACACAAGCCTCCATGCCACTAGCAGTATATTTAGCTCAGTTCACATCTAAAGCAACATGCCAACGTGAACCTGCGAGCAAACAGTCATCGGTCGCTCCAAGAATCGTGTGTACAATCGACATTATTATGCAGTCATGCTCGTAAAATAGGACAGTGCATCTGAAATCAATGGAACGATTTTGCCATGCCGCTAAATGGCTTGTGGGGTTATTCGTATACGAACAGGTAGTCAACGGATGCGCTGCACTGAAAGTCTATGCTTCACTGCAATGACATGCATCTGATGATGTTTTCCAGTTGAATGCCTGCGCCTTCCTCTCTGCGAACCAACCTGCAAGCATATGGCACATGCATGTGCTTGATATAATCTAATTAAACCTAGACAGCAATGAGAGGGCTTCTGGCTGCTGTCCAGCATAGAATAAAAACTGCAGTAAGGTCAACTGAAATACAAGGCATTTTTAAAATGTGGTTGTTTTTTTTCTTTCTTTTTTTGTGGAATGAAACTGAAAGCGTTGGCAGTTAGTTAGGTGGATACAACACAACACTGAGCTCCTCTAGTTCGCGGTCTAATATGTCTGCCACTTTCTCACTATTTAGAAACTCGATATTTCTCTGTACCTCTACAATATACCATGCACCCTCTCTATTCTTTCTTTCTTTCTTTCATAGGTTCTTTCTTTCTTTCTGTGTCTCCGTCTCTCTCCCTCTGTCTGTCTCCCTAGACCGATGTGACATCATAATACAGTGGATTCAGCTCAGGACATGGTCTTCCCAGCCTGGTTATATAACTGAACTCTTTCCCACTCTTTTTTTTTTCAAAGCATTCTGCCCCCATAGAAAAGAAGGGAGAGGAGGAGAGAGTGAGGAGAGCACAATAAAACAATTAAAACATTTAATAACCCAAAAGAGAGAGAGAGAGGAAGAAAGACAGACGGCATGATAGAAAAAGAAAGTTCCCCACGCCGGGAAGGGCTAGAGGTCACCCCCCCCCCCCTGCCCCCCCTGCATGTCCCCCCCCCCTGCATGTCCCCCCCCCCCCCGGTTCACTAGCAATCCCAAACACATGGAGAGGGCTGTGGTGGGACGCATGGGAAGAGAGAGGGCTGGTGTGGGGATGACGGTATATAGACCAGGTCACACAGGGCTGATTCAGGACTGGTCCTCCAGATCACCTCTCTGTCTGTCTGTCTGTCTGTCTCTATCTCTCTGTCTGCCCGTCTCTCTCTCCGTCTGTATCTGTCTCTATCTGTCTGTCTCTCTATCTGTCTCTATCTATCTGTCTGTCTCTCTATCTGTCTCTATATCTCTGTCTGTCTCTCTATCTGTCTCTATATCTCTGTCAGTCTCTCTGTCTCTCTGTCTGCCCGTATCTCTCTCTGTCTGTCTCTGTCTCTATCTCTCTGTAGGTGTTTCTCTGTCTCTCTATCTGTCTCTATCTCTCTGTCTGCCCGTCTCTCTCTCTATGTCTCTCTATCTCTGCCTCTATCTCTGTCTCTGTCTCTATGTCTCTGTAGGTGTTTCTCTGTCTCTATCGGTCTCTATCTCTCTGTCTGTCTCTCTGTCTCTATCTCTCTGTAGGTGTTTCTCTGTCTGTATCACTCTGTAGGTGTTTCTCTGTCTATCTCTGTCTCAATCTCTGTCTCTATCTCTCTGTCTGTCTCTCTGTCTGTCTCTATCTCTCTGTAGGTGTTTCTCTGTCTTTCCATCTCTGTCTCTATCTCTCTATCTTCCTGTCTCTGTCTGTCTCTCTATCGCTATCTGATTGTCTCTCTCTCGTCTATCTCTCTGTCACTGCATTTCTTCTTTCTCTCTCAGTCTCTTTCTCCTGGTCACACACTGTCACATGATGCAGTCAAATTAACTCAGTTTAACTCATATAAATCAATTATTTTTAACTTGACATGCCAAGAGTTGAAACATGTAAACAAGTTGGTCAGACCACTGTAAATGTGCTTGAGATAAAATAGCTTCAGAAGAAAACCAACCCAAACTTTATTAGATCGGTCATTCTACCGTTACCCCGGTATTAACTTCTACGGTATTCCAAGGATAAAAAGTACAAAGTTAGATCTAATAATGAATGTATCAGTGGGTGTGCTTCCACACCAGACTACTGTCCTGCTGTATCTTGAATCTTGAGGATGACTGATCAACTTCATACTAAAATACAAACACTAGGCTGTCTGTTCGATGACCATGTGCATGCAAGCCTTTGTAAGTGATAACTTTGACTGCAGTTTTGCTGCCAGCTGTCAATTTGTCTGTACAAAACCAGATTTTTACTGAACAGGAGAAAGACTTGGAAGATCAAACCGTTCACTGTTGATTGTGCTCTGAATGCACTTCAACTAACTAACAACTGACACCAATCAACTCTTAGAGATGCAATTGCAATTCATCATGCTGTTGTTATTAGTTCACAAGACTAACATGTTTGGGAGTGAGTTCTAGATGAATAGGGAGTGATTATCTGGGGTCAAATTGGCTATCAAACAAAAACTTCTGACCCACATTCCGATATTTTACATGATCACCTAGCTGTCCGGGCAGTCAATTATTAATACTTTGAATTGATACCTACGTGCAGAATGCATACCTGTGTAAGAGCAGTGGGTGGCAAGTTGTGCTCAGTTGGCAAGTTGGACAGTTATCAAGTTATTCAGAGTAGTTGGCCTACTGCACTGCCATGGACCGGGCCACAGGGCTGATATTGGTGTGCACAATGAAGAATACTTAGTGTGTAGGTTTCGTAGAGCTGACATTTGTGTGCCAGTGGAAGAATACTTTGTGTGTAGGTTACGCACGCGCCTGCGCGCGCCACTGTTTTAATACGATAAAACGAGCGCTCGAGTAAACACGTCGAATAAGCTCGCGACATCGCCTTAACGCGATATGACAACGTCTGCATTCCCATCTGCAGGCTGTAGTGATGGGTGATCATGCAGGCACACAAACTATCAAGAGGCCACGCCGGGAATTCAGCCCCAGCATAGCGGGAGAAGAAGCCTGCCGTAGCGGGCTGATCTGTCAAACCATGCAGCCGATGTTCAGAGTGCAAAAATAGGCTGCAGCGTGCAAGAACATGAGATAGAAACGTGTGACCCACCTTACGATTCTTCGGGTTGGTTTGGACTTCAATGCGCTGGTTGGAAAAACAAAACTGCGAGTAGAGCGATAAAGTCAGGGGTTCCCGGTATCCAGCGCAAGTGTACAGCACACACTGCTGCCGGGGTAAGTCCTCCGTCAGGCGTAACCTGGCGTCCAAATCTGATCAGCCAGTCCCTCTTTTATTTCTTTTTTTTTTTTGTTACTAGAAAACAAGGTTACAGTTATATCCCAATTTAGAACATTTCTTGAGGTGTGTGCAAAATGTTTTTTTTGCTCCACTATGCGTTTCGCTGGGTTGCCACGACAGGGAAATGGATAGTATGATTGCTCCTCCCTCCTGTAGTACAGTATGGGGTGGGCACGATTCTGGGCCCCGGCATAAAACAATGATTCAAACTGATCTACCGCTCTCTACAGGACTAACAGTCAAAATACAAACACAACCGCATCTGTTAACGCTGGAGCACTGCGTGATTGAGTCGGTGCTGTTAGGTGTCAGGAGCGCCTGTTTAGGAGAAGCGCATCATCATCCTGTGGCTGCTTGGTCAACTGTGGTGCGCAGAAGGGTCGCGCAGTTTCTCGTCCCTCATAAACGTTCGGAGGGAGACCGCACCCCTCCCTTTGGAAAGAGAGAGAGGGGGGGAGGGAGGAGTAGGGAGGGATGGGGTTAGGTGAGGAGACGGGAAGGGCTTAATGCTTCATCGTGTTGGGTTAGTAATTGGGATATTAAGTGAAAACAAATTGCCTATCATTTCATTATCTCGAGCCTGCTGTTTTACGTTTCTAGACAAAATCATGTGGGGGAAAAAAAATCAAAGGGAACTCTGTATTGGTCCATTGACGAATCTAGAATCAGACTTCATTTTTCCTTTTAAACTGGCAACATTTTGCAAATTGTGAGAAACCAGGAGTGACCAGAACAAAGAGCTTTCTGGCTCCGTTTCCCGTGTTCACTGTGTGCTTTATGAAGCAGTTTTCACCTCAAGGGGCCTCCTGTGCGATAGTAGTAGAGAATAATTAAGATGAATGCTTCAATCGTGATCCTTGGCACCGTACTGAAGATAGTAAATGGAAAATCAGTTTTTACAATATAACAAAGCCCTATCTCAAAGCAAAGCTTTTGGTGCACATCCAAAACCAACAGCGGAGTGGATAGCAGGCTTTGTATTGTACTATAAGTCAGAATAGCCATAAGGTACAACTAAGAAACTGCATAGCATTTTACATGTGGTGTTGTTGGGGGGGACAAAAAGCTCAATAAGAAACACCTTTTCAACAAAGACAAGCTGTCATACCTGATAGACTTATTATTATTATTATTATTATTATTATTATTATTATTATTATTAATACACAGATATTTTAAAGAAGCAGTTGCAGTTGTTTGATTTAAACTTAGAAATGTCATGGATTTTGATGCTGGTCATTATTCATTCTTGGAGTTCTGGGAATTCCTCATACTAGTGGAAGCAAATAAATGTCTTTATTTCTTCTAAGGCCTACAGTTAGCGCACAGTTATATTGACTGTCCCACACCGGTCTTTCAAACTTCACAACATTACATGTCATTGATTCATGTGGATTACACTTGCCTACATGACTGTTGAAAGCCGTTCTTGAGGTTAACCACATCCACAGAGAGAGTTTTCAGATGGCATACATTCATAAAACCTGAGCATCATCCAAAAACTTCATACGGAAGAAAAAAACATTGTAAATTCGAGTAAACTCGATTAGACCAGATAGAAACCATCCAGAAAATGCCTCTTCACAACAAAGTATGTTCGGATCTAAGATTAAGATTAAGTTGTTTGTATGCTTAAACTATTTAATAATAATATTACTAATACTCCTTAGTACGAAGTACAGAGAAAAGGATGACAAACCTTTCTAAATTCAGGCTGTAAAAGTGAAGGCAAAATAGCTTTTCATATATCTGTCTGGAAATTCATAATGTGGTTACTGTGAAACAGCTGTGTTGTTATTAGTAAGCACAAATGACTGCATCCTGTCCAACTTAATTCAATTACTGCTGAACACCTTGGATTTATGCAGTCAAATGTAATATGCTGAGTCCTTACACACACACACACACACACACACACACACACACAGACACACTCTTGCATGCACGCACGCACGCAAATCACAGTCCTTAATTAAATTATGTCCTTTTAATTTAGCATACAGCATCACACTATACCACAACCTAGCTCTTTGTGTTGATGCAGAACCACAATAACACAATAGTGTCATAATCCTGGTGTGTGTTTCTTTTTAACTAAACTGACCCCCATCAGTCCCTCTCAAGTTGACAATATCCACTCCCCCTCTGATCATCGGTCATCTCTGAGAGCTTTTAAGCTTCAAAGCCGGTATAAATTTGCATACGCTGTAGAAGAAGGAAGCATTTCATTCCTGCGGGTATTTACATTTAGACTTAATAGCCTACTAAACCAACATCATTATTTAAGATTGATTGTGCTAATTTTGTTGGGTAAATATTCATGCGAACGCTCTGTTAACCAAGCGCTTATTAACGACGATGCACAGCTCCATCAGTATAAGCGGACAGTGTTTTTTTGTTTTTTTTTCAGTCATTGTTATTCATCGTTTGAAAAGCTTTTTAGTGATTACAGGGTGCTTTCCGGAAAATGAGGGTCCTGCTCGTTCTGAACGCATACAAAACAACCATGAAGAACACACCGACCAGTCCGCAGACTGAGAACAGTGAAAGAAAACATCTTCTTGAATGGATTCTCCTACCGATGCCGTAAACCCAGTGAATTGAGCAGAACCTTAGTTGCAAGTCCAGATAAGCCGCTTCTGATATGTTCCAGGGGTCTGTTATTGCGGTGGGGGACACGGATGTCATCCCTTATAACACCACAGCCGAATCACGACCAAGGGTCTGACAAACTCTGTAACTTCAAAAAGTAAACCATAACTTCTTCATTTCCTGTGCTGCGAAGTAGCTGTCTGGCAGATGTGTCCTCAGCAGCCCCTCCCAACCCCCTCTCCTTGTCCTCTCTCTACGTTTTCCATTTGTTCTTCGAGACTGGTGTGACACAATGGAAGGTAAATGCAGTATGAAGGGCGGCTCTGGTGACATTTAAACCCAGTCTCCCTTATTGAAAAGCGGAATGTAGCGATAAAGTTAACCAATGGGCCGGCCGGCAGCTGGTAGTGCAGCCTCGCTCGCCCGCGTCCTTTGTCTTACACAACCACCCATGAAGTGCAGAATTGTGTATGGAGTCTGGGTAGACGCTCGTCCAATTAGCCTTGCTACATTTGAGCTTAGATCCCCATTGTGTATTGTGGGAAGAATGTATACACATAGAAGGTAATCAACTAAATGGATATTAGGAGCAGATATTAGAAAGGTCCTTTTTGAATAATGGATCCATTTGCCTACAGCTGTCCACTCCCAACTGGTACCACCAGTGTAATCAATGATAAACTTATTTAGTTATTTTAAGTTCTTCTGTTCATAGTGAAAAGAGCCTCTGAATGAAATGTTGGCTCACATTAGGTTAATTGAGAATATTCTGTGACAGCTATTTTAAATCAGATCACTCGGGTTAGCAGTAATGTGTGTTTATCTCTAACAAAACATGCAGTAAGACACATCATTATTGTTCAGTGTGGAAATAAAGAACGATGCCTCTCAGGCTGAATAACATAACACTGTCCAAGCTGTGTCCCAGACAAACAGTATTACTGTAACACAGGAGGGGCTAGAGCAGAGCTCATTAAACAACTACTTGTTGTGACAAGGCTAACATTTCCCCTTCCCACCCTCACAGCATCCACGGCTAATCTTTTAACACTTGGTCTTCAACACTACAGTCAACTGGAACAAATCATCCAATAACTAGTCCGTTGCTATTGTCGATTAACGTTGTAGATAATGCGATCAAAGCATGGTGGTCTTTTTTACGCTTGTCCGCGGCGAGGTTCGCTTTGCCTTATTTTTGATCATTCATTTGAACCAGCCGTTATTAAACCATTTTTGTCCTGCCTTTGTTCATAAAACAAACCGGTTAGACCAGCACGTATCCCTTTTGGGTTCTACGGTTATTAAGAACTCAGGTTTCGTAGATGATTTCATAGGCGATCAATACGGCACATTCTTATGAGGTCACATGTTCTGACAGGCAGACATACTTGTTATTTATCACATTAAGTGTCTGTGCCGCATGTGTGTGTGTGTGTGAAGGTCACGGTCTAAATGGGTATTGACCAAAAAAATGTCCCCCCCCCCCCCCCCAAAAGAGTGCAGCTTCATTGAATGTCAACCGTCCCTGAACACATGTGTTATGACGTATTCACTGTATTCCACCGACCGTAAGCTGTCCAACATACATTTCTGTTAAATGTGCCTTCAAAAGAGACATTAGCATGCGCCCCCCGCTAAAGACCGTCGCATTCATGAGCTCATTTTATGACCTGCGTATGAGTTACGCGCCTTGGCAATAGCCTGAATCACAGGACATGAAACAATTAAAAGATTTTCCCGTTCCTTTTTATCAAGCTCCACGCTACCATTCATCACAAGGACAGTTGTCAGATTTAAGTAAGGTTTAAGTAAGGTCATCTGACCGTTTCCGAAAGCCCTCAGGATGACCCATTAGCTACACAAAGGGATCACAAGACAACCATTGATTACGATGACAACGCTGGTAGCATCGTGTACGAATGATGGATAGTGGTGAACCGCTGTGAATGAAGTTACATGTTGAGCCTGCGTCATATCATTCAAGCTTTTTTTTCCCTGCATCAGCCCAAGATGATCAGCTAAACATTTATTTATGAACCTGACACTCATGTGACAGTGGTGATATGTCAGTTTTCTGTGTTTAAACCAAAATAAAAGCTTTTCGTCAAAGATGGTTACTGTACTGTGGGAAACTTTGCCCATAGGCTGTTCCCCTTCCTCTCCTCTTGATGTATTCTCTGTGGATACTGACTAGAGATTGTGGGAAAGTGTGGCAACAAGATTGTGGGGCTAGATAACGGAAAAGACAGTGGTACTCTTCTCTCAAGAACCAAACTACTCAGAACCACCATTGTAGGGCTGTTGTAAGAAAGCTCCACTTAGCATAAAAAGAGAATTGGATTCGGGAAGACGCACAAAGCAAGCAGCCGTAAGAATGGAGCTCTTTCTTTTCTCACACTCAGAACGCACAGTTCTCAAAGCCGACAAAGGAGACGTTAATGAGACATGCAAATGACAAGAAAGACGAATGTTGTTCGTGTCACTGAAGACAGGCCGTCCCGTCGAACGAGAGATAAGTGCCTGCAGTCTCTGTCTGCTGCACGGCGCTCGCCTGTGTGTCCGTCTGTCCGATGATTCGTTCCTGTCAGCTGGTTGTGTGTGTTCCTCCAGCTTATCGCTCTGTGGAGTCGGGGTCTCCCTGTCACAGCTGCCCAATCATCTTAGGGCTGTTAGTCTGCGGGCCTCCTAGACCCCCCCCCTCCCCCCCCCCCCCCCCCCCCCCCCAGATGTTCTCATAATGCACCATTTTCACCAGTTTCAACTCAAACATAATGGGCATGGAAAACACAGTGAAATGGTTTATCGCTGTGGATGTATGCAACGCGCGCATGTAACCATGAATAAAGATGAAATTCAGCAGGCCAATGAAGCATACTGAATTACCCCGACGCAAGGGAGGGATGATCTTAATAAATACTATTTTACAGTTCTCTTAATATAGTTCGCAACCACCAAATGAAAGTAGTGCGTTATAAAAGCGAAGTGAATTCTTTTGGTCTTTTCCAACTGTCTCCCCCCCCAGGCTCTCTCTCTCTGCCAGACAAATTGACTGAACGGTAACGATTCAGAACTAATCAGTTAGACAAATTAATCACAAAATCATATAGCACTTGGCTTTTGGCTGACATTCAGACATAGTGACATGGCTGTGAGTTATTAAAGGTCAGATTCATGTCAGACCTGAATGATGGAGTTGCAAGGTGAACGCCTGCAGATAAGGTGCAGAATCCTGACAGGGATCGCTGGAGGAAAGGTAGGCAGAGAAGTAGGAGTCTGTGTTTATGTGAACATTCCTTCCCCTGGCAGCAATACCACAGATACTCTTAAAGAGATCGTGATGTATTGGGTCTGTGGTTTCAGAGAGATGGAGTTAGACTGCATGGTGATAGTTGGCAATAAAAAGTGGCATATTTGGAACAGCTTGCCTTATCTGCATACAATTGTGCATACATAGATGCAATAAGCGGCGTGCACACACATACACACACATACACAATCATGTACGCTATTGTTAGCAGAGAAAAGCCCTGTTTTTTTGTATCCACAAATGAATGCATCTTCCATGAACAAAATCAATGAAGAACATATGGATCATTACTTAGAGCAATAATTATATTATATACCTTCCCAATTCCCTGACCAGAACAAAAGCTCTTACGATAATGGGCGTACAATAACCCTGCAAACTAAATGAACCCAGTATGAAATGCAACCGTTTAGCAACAGCCTATTATATGCTACATGCTAAAACGCTAAGCGTCCAAAAAAGCGGGGGAGCGTCACCCAGCTGGTAGCCCCGGCGCCTGACACCCGAGGCCGTGTCGAACACGGAACGCAGGCTCTCTGGTGTGCGCTCGGATCAATGAAACGCCAAGCTAGTGGTTAATTTATTTATCGATAAGAAGCTTCCGGATAGAGAGCTCCAGAAGAGTTTGTTTTGAAAGAACCACTCGACTTTTCCGGGCCTACACGGCGGAGAGGAGGGAGGCGCCGAGGGGGATGAGCTAATCAATGTTCTCTGCTTTTTTTGTTTGTGGCTCGGACGCGGAAGAGCGAAGACCGCACCGAAGCGCATCGCTGTCAAAATCACTGCAGCGACAACGAAAGATGAACGTCAGCAACTATTTCTGATGTTTTACCGTCACGTCGGGGGGAGAGGTCTCGCATGCGGGTGCGAACAGAGATTATCTGACACGCTGAAACTCCAGGATGAGATTTCTGGTGGCGAGACAATAAATAATGAAACAACGTCGACCTACACCGTCACATGGAAATGTGTTCCTGGTTCTCGAATGTGTTTTCTGCTGCGGTTCACTGTTGTGTGCATCTGGTATCTATGACGTGTCCTCCCGTGGGTATCATTTACAGTACACCCAGCGCTATCGTTCCTCATTTACTTCCCGCCGGCTTGCATAACAACATCGCTGGAAAAATCTAGGTGCAGAAAAACGAATCCTGGGGGTCTTTGAAGAAAATCGGTCAACTCGTTCCTTAACTTCCACGACTGCCTAAAAGTTATCTATTCCCTTTGTTCTGTTCCTGGGGTGAATAACGCATCGCCACACTGTGAGATTTGCATTTCAAACCTATTTTTCATCCCCCCCCCCCCCCATCCTCAAAAGAGAGGCGCTTTGATGTTCCTCAAATCTCATTACAGATGGGGGCTCGGCGGTGGCGCAGGCCGATTTCCACTGGTTCGCGGCGTCGCCAACGAGATGAAATCCCCGCGGAGGGGGAAACCAAACGGATGCAACCCGCCGTGAGGTGCGGGAGGGGGGGGGGGACCGGGGGGGGGGGACGACACCTTCGAAACACTGGTCCACGGAGGCCCCAGCTCGCTTAGCGGTGATTAGCAACACTAGTTGTGGCTAGACAACACACACCCATCTCTACCCCCCCCCCCCACCACCACCACCACACTGCTGGCGGATAAATATACGGTGAACATGGACCCCGTGCCCCCACAGAGAAACAAGACGACAGATCGTCCATCCTCGGTAATGAAAGGGTACAAAGAGTCTGGTGCGATTGCTCTCCGGTAATGCTGTAAAGCAGGGAGAGGCTATTGGCTTAGGTAAGAGATTCATGGTGCGAGCTGCTCAAACGATTGTTGCCGGCCCTGGGCTTGACGGATCAGACTTTGTGCCCTCTGGCGCCCACCATTATAAGGAAGCCTCTGGACCTCATCATCGAGAGGATGGCACCCTGCCAACAAACCCATATTGGCCAGCCGTCGATGAAAACAGAGATAAGCGACATGATTAATTGATAGCTTTCCTCCACGCTATCCATTCCTAATGAGGCAATGTGGCAAGAGCAGCCTCGGAAAATGTTCAATATTCGGATGAAGTTTGAGGACGTTCCAATAACCCTCATTAAGGGGAGCCATGAATCACGGCGGGGCCCTCGAACCGCGGACATTTACCAGCAGCGCGGCCGCCTCCAACGACGTCCAATCGGAGGCAACTGGTGGGTCAGTTCTGACTTATGATGGCGGGGGCAGAGACCGTTGCCAAATGTAGCTTTTTCTCATTTGTCAGACGCTTTGTTTGCATTAGACCTTTGTGACCGAAACGTTTGTTTATGTCCGCAGCACTATGAAAGTCTGCTCTTCTCCCTCCGTTTACATAAGCCCGTGTGTTAGGATTTCCGCGGGCCGTCTAAGCCCGGGACTTTAGACAGAGACATATGGATGTGTACATGTGTCCTGGGGGTCTACCAGGGTGACATCGGAGCGTCTGGGTAGCTTGAAGTGGGATGCTGGGAGGATGGAGAGCAGCGAGAGCAGCATGGGAACGTTCAGACAGGTATCTTCGGATTGTGCGGATGTTGAAGAGGATGTATCTACCCCACCGGGAGACTGCGGCAATGCGGGCTGTGAGGGAGAGCTCGTCATCCAAGGTGACCCCCAGGTGACCCCAGATGAAGGGGTCGCAGATCCCAGGGTTCTGGGAGTCAACGGCTGGGAAATGAATCTCTCGGTCTTGTTTCATTTGTTAGCACAACTTTATGTACGTCCCAGAATGCCTAGGCCCAAACTCTGACAAGCTCAGTGTTTATAAACCAGTAGGCCTTCATCACCCAGTCTGTCTGTCACACAGGACGGATTCCAGCACGCACACACAGGTAGCGCACCGGTCATTTTCGAACGAAGGGCAGGATTTGCATGCGAGCCTCCGCTGCTGAATGTTAACGAGCAGGGCTGCTCGTTTGACCTTTGAGGCTACACGTGTTGGGAGATCTCATGGACGCTGAAACGAGGAGAGGCGGTGGACAGGATAACAACGTAGGGATGTCATGAGGATAAAGAGCAATTCGGGGGGGGGGGGGGGGGGGGGGGGGGGGGGGGGTGTTCTTTCCCCGGTGTGATGAATTTCTGATGGACGAGCAGCGCAGCGGGAGCCGTCACTTAGCAACCGATGGGCACATATCGCTTCGTGATACGGAGATAAAGTTGAGTAGCCAAACCCGTCGACATTCATATCTTGCGCTTTGAAATCTTTGGCTGTTTTGAACGCACAACAACGTCGGTCAACTTGTCATCTTTAACTAACGAACTAACTTTTTTTTATTTACTTATATTTTTTTCTTCAGAAGCTGTTTCAGAAACTGGACACGAGAGATCCACTTGTCGCAGCCAAATTCAGAGAAAATTGCCCACTTACACAGACTGTGACAATTATGCTAATGCATGTGAGAACGCAGGCTTGTTTGAACAGCAGGGAGGCAGCAGTACCGCACTGGATCTGCTTTGAGGGTCCAGACGAACCAGACACCAGGTCCTATCTGTCACCAATTATAGACTCCCACTGGATTGATTTTCACTTGAATGTTTGACAGGGTTACACTGCTGGAAACGGACCAGTAAAGAAACAAGAAATCCGAGGCTTGTATTTCAACAGAAGTCCTTTATTAGAAGAGGGCGTTTGACTTTAATGGTTTCCTATACTCTTCTCGTGGACACGCAAGAGCTAATACATTTCCACACACACATGTCGTTCACCATGGAACAATGCAGCAGGGGAAAGGAGCTGTGCAAAATGGGAGACAATAATCACGGGGAGTGTGTTGGGCTTGTGATCGGAAGGTTGCGAGTTAGATTCACAGCTGTGGCTACATGACGTTGTGTCCTTGGGCAAGGCACTTCACCTTACTTGCCTCAGGGGGGGAATGTCCCTGTGCTTGCTGTAAGTCACTCTGGATAAGAGCGTCTGCTAAATGACTAAATGTAAATGTAAGCTCATGTTGAAGCGACAGCTGAGCAACCTTTGTTGTTCCGCTCTAGGAATGAGGCCAATAATACACCTGTGGGTAGGTACACCTGCAAAGAAACAAGCACAAACACAGACCGTCAGACATTTGCATACATTTGTTGTTCAGCGCAACGGCTCCTGGCGAGGAGGACGTTAATAATGGCGTTAAGGTGTCGGCACAGCTTTTTGGAGCACGGTTGGAAATGCTTTGAAAAGCCTAAATGAAATGTCAAACATTTAGGCTGTATGCGGTGGCTTCCTAATATCCTTTCCAGCACTGAACTCTGTGGTAAAAAAAGAATCTTGTTTTTCTGAAGAACAAAAACAGGTAAAATGTCGAACAAAAGCCCGTGGAGTCTTTCACTTTGAAAAGCAGAATTGTACTTGTGGAGGGAAGAGATGTTATCACATGCAGTCAGAAGGGCTCTCTACAGCATTCATCAAATGATAGCATCATCTTGATCACTTGCTCTGCAAAGCACTGCCAAGACTATTTGAATAACCGCCTTGAACTTTTCTCCAGCCTACTTCTTCAACTGTATCACAGTTCCCCTCCCCCCCCCCCCTCCCGGCGGAGTTAACAGTCTTTGAAACTTGCTTTCCGCCAAAAGCCTCTTTCTGGGGCAAAGCATCCAATCAAAAGATCAAGTGACCCCCACAATGGCCCAACTCGGCTGCAGGTGCACTCAGATAGTCTGATCCAGTCCGCTCCGCTCTCCTGCCCCCCACCTCACCCCCCCCCCCCCCCCTTCCCCAAACCCCCACCCCACCGCCCACCCCCCCCACCCCCCACCTCACCCCCCCCCGCCCCCCAAACCCCCACCCTCCACCTCACTCCCACAGCCCCTGGAGCTGCGCGTTTCACAGGCTGGAGCTCGAGCCTGATCACAGGCTCGGTGTGCCTCCTCGGGCTGGCAGCGGCAGGAGCCACGGACAGCGGGGCACGACGCGCTGCCCGCGCTCCTCAGAAGACGACAGCAGGAAGCTGATATGAACCAGACCTTTGACCCTGCTGCTGCCGAGATGCTGAGGAGGCGGTGTGTGCGCGCGTGTTTGACAAGAAAAGGAGAAACGAAAGTGAGAAAGTACACTAGCTTAAAGTTTGTTCAGTTTAGTTTCGAAGGTCGACATAATTGAACACATTTTTGGACTGCGGACATTTATATATATGTGATTATAACATATCCACCCACACAAGCCAGCTTTTGTGAACAAACAGTTTGGTTGCTGGAAACCATGGCAACACACCTCATTACATCTGCTGGGTGTATTTCTCAAACAGTACGGTAATGTACGGTGTACATTATTCCCTGAATGCGTTCTTCGAATTCATCCAATTACCGCACAACCCCCAAAAACCAAATGAGCAAGCAAAGCATCCTGGAAAATGTTTAATCGATCTAATGAAGCTGTATCAACATCACTGAACCTCAACTGGTGCGTCTTCTCCAGCCGAGACAAACTCCATCAAATTCATGGGCTGTCAGCATGTGTGTGTGCATGGGGAAAATATATGTCGCGAAAGGAGACCTAGAATGCAGTGTAGTGTGTGTATGTGTGTGTGTGTGTGCGTGCGCGTGTGCACGCATCCTGCGGGCACATCCAAGACCATTCCCTCTGCAATGCGTCAGGATCCCTACTCTTTGAGTCTGCCAGTGGATTTACAAAGGCAGCACGTTCATAGCAAACAGCCAGGCATGGACGAGGAGGACGGGGGGCGGAAGCTTCCGGGCAGGTCTGCAGAGCGCCAGGGAGACAAGCTTGTGTGTTCATCAACATTTTCAGTTCACTCACAGCTCGGCTGAATCAATACTGTCGGATGAATACACAATGATCTCGCTCTCTTTGTCTTGCTTGCAAATAGACATACGCTTGCACGCATACGGGGTCACAAGTGTTTGTGTAAACAGTGAGTGGAATATGATGAGGAAAGCCCAAACCCACTCCAAGGACCCTATGCAGTTTGACTACGTACCCAACAGGTAAGCAGGCAGCGTTGTCTCCGTGACGACACGCTGCCCTCTCCCACCCGGAGAAGTTCAACACCTGTGTCGGAAGACGGGACCCCCAGGTGTACCCCCCCCCCACCCCCCCATGCTTCTCCGTGAGTGGTCCGATCGTTCGATCACGTGACGCGCAGCTAGACGACCCCTAAACACAGGAATATAGCAGGCAGACCGAATGTAACATTTTAAGATGTATTAAAAACCGCCTAAACAACGGCACTCGAAACCGATCCGGGCGAAAATTGACGGTCGACGCTATGCGTAGGAACAGGAAGCAAAAGGACAGGGTCGATACGCTTACCTGTTAGATCAATCTTTAAAACGCGCACAAAGACATATTTGTAACACTTCCGCTCACGCGAAGATAACGGAAGCACACATCCGGGTCGTACCCGTGGAGGTAATGACAATTAACAGCTGGGGGATCGATAACACACAGGAGGGAGGCTGGACCAGAGAGAGAGAGACTAACAGGAAAAAAACACAATAAAAAACACGAGATGCACATAAGGGCGATTACTTTTTTCGTACTTTTTTCGTTAATTTAGATTGTATTTTTTTAAAAGCTATATCATTTCCTTCTGCTACGTTGTAGACCAGAGCCTCGTCGTCGGTAATGCGCTGTCCGGATGAAACGATCGCTCTGCACGTTCGACAAACAAATGTTCCGCGCCAGTATTCACCGCTCACGCCTCTCCAAGAGACAAATACGCCCGCGTACACGCGCTGTATGTTGACTCAGGGATGCACAAGAAAGACACGCATTGCCTCTGCCCCAGATCTCTCCCTCTCCAACGCTCCCAAACAACCGCAGTTGGAGAAGCTCACAGGCGCGAAGGATCAAAGCTTTCCCAGAAGAGAGCGCGTCTCTCTTGGCCCCCCCGAGCTGCAGGTGTGCATGATTAGACGCGGTGAGGATGGCAGATAAGTACTGTTCAATATTCATGGAGAACAGGAACAAATACAGAGTATGTTTCCTTCCAACAAGCCCCCCTACGTAGATGTCGTAAATGGTTCTGAGCTTTTTTTCTTTCCATTTTGCATCTAAGCTCCCCCTGTTGCTGGCTCTGCCCGTGTGACTGAGTTCCGAAGCCAAAAGAACATGGGCCGTGTCATTGTGGAAACAGAGAGGTAGAGATGTATCCAGGTGCTGTAGCCTAGCGGTAATCCATGAGGGTGAATCTCCGGTGAGGAGCTTTTCCCCCCAGATAACCCGCTAATCTTGGGGGCTGCACTGTTTTTTAGGGCTTATATCAAAAACATGGTGAAACACTCGTGTTCTTGTATTACCTTTAGAGAGCTCAGCATGTTTGAGTTTCAGCGTTAACCCAACTCTCCAGAGTTGAACCAGCATCAAAAGTAACACGTTTAGATTTGGGATGTTTGCAGGTTTCATACCACTAACAGGTTTGGGGTTCCTGGATTGACAGCCTAACGCAAGCCCTTCCTGCTAAAGTGTTTATTTGATACATTTATCAAATCGAATCAAATGACACATTTGCAAATAAGGTCTGTAATGGATCATCATAACTGGTATTTATCTCCTATTCAGA
Source organism: Neosalanx taihuensis (assembly GCA_030340665.1). Lineage (NCBI taxonomy): Eukaryota > Metazoa > Chordata > Actinopteri > Osmeriformes > Salangidae > Neosalanx > Neosalanx taihuensis. Next base: position 11,376,341 of record CM059303.1, on the reverse strand, counting down.
ATAGCGCAAATGCTATTTCTATGCATTAGACCACAGGGTGACCTCTTGAACAGCATCCGTCCTATAGATGACTCACATCTTGCTCATCACACAGCCTTCAAATTTCACCCACAGCCTGGGTTCAAGCAGCCAGTCATTACCAGCTTACCGAATACCTTATCCTACTGGTGGGTGAGACCCGACCCCGAGGGAGAGGCGTGGGTGGAGGGGAACGGTTGAAAATGAGTTGGGTACCTGCCTGGTCACAAACTACAGAGACCACCAACATGAAAAGGGGGAGGCAGAAGAACCAGTCCAAGTTCCAGAAACAGCATCTCTACCCCAACGTAATCACCCCATTATTTCTCAGAGGGAGTGCAAAGCTCTCAGAGAACAACGCTGACCGCGACAAAGGTCGACCCCTGCCACGTCAGGAACAAAGCAAGCAAACCCTCTGCTCACTCCCCGCTCCCCACCAGGAGAAGTTCTTTCTGCTGACTCACACAGACCAAAGGTTTTGGTTCGGCCAAAAGAAGGACCCAGCGGGCGTTCATAGTGTACCTTCGTTCTGGGTTGACAGGGGTCTCTAGTTGACGAAGAAGTGTTTGGGGAGGGTAGAGGGGGTGGCATTGAGTATTAACTTGGATTCTGTTTACAAGGAGGGGAGTAATCGTAGCGATCTGTCTGCAGACCGTTGACACCTCAGCACGGGTAGATGTGAGCAAAGACTCATCGATCTTGGAGAGAAGAGAGGGCAGGGTGACTCTTTATCATATCTGGCCACCGAGCAGAGAGCTTTATCAAAAGCGTAACATCCCACTTGGGGAAAGCTTCAAAGAAATTCCTCCTTCTGAGCTCCTCAAAGTCATTTTTTAACCGGTCTCTCCTGCAGTGTCTGTCTAGACAGAGTTGTCCTCTCGCAGGTTCAACATTGACTCATCTTCATGTCCGTTCTGGCTTCATCGTTCAACATCGATTTCACATTTTGAAAACAAGCTCCCAGGTGAAAACTGTCAATGCGCCAAAACCGTGGCCTCGTCTGAACATGGCTGTTTAGATCAATGGTCCCCCAACCCTGGTCCTCAGAGCCCACTGTCCTGCATGTTTTAGATGTTTCCCTGCTCCAACACACCTGATTCAAATGTATGGGTCGTTATCTAGCTCTGAAGTATCCTGGTAATGGACAAGCATTAGAATCAGGTGTGTGGGAAGGGGGAAACATATAAAACAATCAGGACAGTGGGCCTTGAGGAGCAGGGCTGGGGACCACTGGTTTAGGTAACATGGACTACAGCGACTGTGTGTTCGTGTGCAAAACACACACGCCACAAAGACCAGACTTGACCTCAACAAGTGTCCCCCAAAACATCCCCTCACACGTACCATAGGCTTCCTAACGTTCCCTGCTGCATGTCTCAGGCGTCGTTAGGAGACTTGCTTCAGACGAGACAGCCAAAACAAACAGGCTGTCTATTCTCCAGCAGAGCGTTCAGCTGTAGGTTCACCCTCCCGACTAAATGCGGTAAAAAATAACAATAAAAAAATAAAGGAAAGAAATAGCTCAAAAGATGTATGTTTTTCCATGGCGGCCTAAGAAAGCAAAGCTGAGAGGAGGAAAAGAAGGCGTTATCAGAGGTATGCGGAGGGAGATGGAAACTTCTGCTTCTCGTACGTTTGAGCCAAACCAAATGTGTTGGTTAGAGAAGCCTTCCTCCGCGCTCGCAGCGTTCAGGAGGCTCGTTCAGTTGATAGTGAGTAATGGGCTTAACTGTGAGTTACAGATACCGTATACCTCGGAGCACAAACAAACAGCATTACTGTGAATTCCAGCGGCAACGCCGAAGTACACATGCAAAGCCAACGATAAATATGTGAAACATTCCTTATGGACTTTTGATTCATCTCCGAGCCCGGGGAACGAGTAAGGATGAGGAAAAATAAAAACGTACTGGATCATAGGGAGTCAGATGGCTCAGCGGGTTAAGACGTTGAGCGTAAGGTTGTGAGTTCGAACCCTGGCTGTGGCTATGTGATGTTGTGTCCTTAGGCAAGGCACTTCACCCGCTTCAAGTCGCTTTGGATAAAAGCGACTGCTAAATAAGGTATTATTATTATCTGAGTCGGTGTATGAATACGTTTTTAATCCTTTTGTTTGTTTGCCATCTCTATAGTATCGACATCTATACTCCATCCATATGACACACAACGGTTCTCTCTCATAACCCTCCTGTGATTGGCCTTAATAATTTCCCTGCAGGGGGTCAATTAGCAATCAACAACTCATGAATAGTAATTTAGCAGGTGGTTAGGTCGCATTACACTGATCATTGGCAAGTAATGCGAATCGCACTTCGACTGGGACTATTTATGGGGACGAGGAACAGGATGACATTGAAGTCCCCTTTGAGGATTTCCCTGCATGCATCGTGGGCTGGGCAATGGAGGATAAGAGATTCTGATCACATCCTACAAGCCATTGTGTTTGCAGGCGTGTCATCGCACCGCCACACATCATCATGCCTCGTTGTACTCTCTTTTTTGTTGTTGTGCGCCTCGCTCCCACCTCTCTCCTTCCTCCCTCGCGCCTGCAGTATCTCTCCTCTGTTTCCTCTGCTGAAAGTTCACGGTTCAGTCTCATTCCCGGTCGTCCTCTCCGTCATTGTCTCTTTCCATCACGTCCGACGCCTCCCTCCCACCTTCTTCCTATTCTCGGACCCAATCTTTTCTCCCTCGCACACTTTTCATTCCTTTTTCTCCCTCTTTGCCGCGTGCACTCGTTCCCTCCCTCCCTAACGCTCTCGCCCTCTGTCTCTCTCTCTTGCCACGTCCCGGGCTCTCTCTCCCTTGCCCTCTCTCTCTCCCTTGCCCTCTCTCTCTCCCTTGCCCTCTCTCTCTCCCTTGTCCTCTCTCTCTCCCTTGTCCTCTCTCTCTCCCTTGCCCTCTCTCTCTCCCTTGCCCTCTCTCTCTCTCTCCACCTTACGGTTGCCCTTTCTGGGTCTTTGTCTTGCTCCCAATCTCTGTTCCAGGGAGAGGTTAGTGCCGTATAGTCCAGGCACAGTCCTCTCCCCCCCCCCCCTCCCGTCATCCACTCCAGGCAAGTTCCCAGACCCTGCAGCCCTATGGCCTGAGAGGCTGCATCTAACTCCAGACCGTGGCCATGTACAGCCCGCTATAGGAATAGAGCTGAGAGGAATCTCTGCCGGTCTTTTTCTTTCTTTCTTTCTCTTTGTCTATCTCTCTATCTTTGGCTCCCTATCGCTCCATCTCTCTCTCTCTCTCTCTGTGTCTCCTGCAATGCAGGGTTTTTAAAAGCCTTTCATTCGCAGGCCCTGGCGCTGGAGCCGGTCCAGTTAGCGATTAGAGCGAGGCACTAAGAGCATCCCTGCGGCTGGCTAATGTCAGAGTGTAAATCTGCCAGTGGAAGGAGAACCCTGAGAGAAGGGGGGCGGGGGGGGGGGGGGGGGGGGCGGGGGTGGGGGGGGTGGGCGGGGGCGGGGGGGGAGGTTAAAGTGTGTGTGTGAGAGAGAGAATTAAAGAGAGTTGGGGGGGGTTGCAGAAAAGGTTTGAGAGACAGAGAGTGTTTGTATGAGAGAGAGAGATAGACAGACAGATGGCGGATGCGGTTGTAAATGCCGTTGCGTGTTTGGCACTTCTCTTCCTCTCACTCTGCGCACATTTGGTGTGCACGCGTGTGCGTACCATGACGCGACCGTATGCGTGTTCAGGGATGTGCGAATGCGATGTTGTATCGATTGCTGTAACTGTAACTCTCTCTCACACTCTCTACCGTGCGTTGAAAGGACAGGGTATAAACCCAGAAAGGGGGTTAGTAATAATTGATGCAGGGCCATAGAACCTCTGAATCAGAATCCACCAAGCCAGCTGGTCTCACTACTATGACATTTCCTTTGAAGCTCTATGAGAAAAAAACCCGAAACAATCTGACAGTTCATTAAAATCAACTTTCCTTCCCTCTCCCTTCTCCTGTCTTTCGATATTGGATCTATATTAGTCAGTAAATCCTTCAGACTGTGAAAATCCCACTGGTATTTTCGACGAGTGTTATTAGTATTATTGGAAAGTCTGGGCTTTTGGAAGGTAGCTCCACAAGGAAAGAGTGAGAAAATCTAAATGATACGATCCAAACCCAGCCTGGCTTTTATGGCCATATATATTAGAATGTGGGGACATGGAGGGGGGGGTTCTCGTTTGTATGTGAGTGTGTGCGTGCGTATGGGGGTGCATAATGTGTGTGCTTGCACAGTACAGCCGCCCCCACCACGCTTGTTACGGGCTGCGCCAAGGGCACCAAGTGCTCGGGGGGGGGGGGGGGGGGGGGCACCGACGTGGTGAGGGGGGGGGCACCGACGTGGTGAGGGGGGGCACCAACGTGGTGAGGGGGGGCACCAATAATAGGGGGGGGGGGGGGGGCGGCGTTGTGCGTAGGCCGCCCAAATGGCTGGCAGGGGCACGGTGCTTGCGTGTGCATATTATGGGACGTACTGTATGAATAACTACGCATACTTTAGGTTTACGCATGTATGTATGCATGTGTGCGCGCGTGTGTGTGTAAGCGAGAGAAAGGTGTGTGAGTGTATTTTATGGGGCGAAAAAAAACTGAGGATAGCTCATGAGTTGGCAGTAATCGACGAGCTGTGTGGCTGAGGAGGACGTGCCAAGTCAGCATCAGCGTGAGAAAATGACTGAGAAGATGTGTGTGTGTGTGTGTGCGCGCGCAGGTGTCATTGAGTTTGTGTGTGTTTGGGGGGGGGGGGCATGTTCATGATAGTTGCGGTGGGGGCTGTGGGATGGGGGGGGGCGATGCCACTGCAACATTACCCTTCCTGATCTCAGGACATTAAATATGCATCTACTTTATTATCGACAAGGGACATAAAGGCAAGCATGGAAATAGAAAGTGTGGCACGGCCATCTGACGAACCTGCTCCGGTAGATGTGCTGCGGCTGGATACCATGGAAACCAGTTAAGGAGACGCACACAAGTGTTGTGTGTTGCAAGCTCCTAAATTGTAGCCTTGTCTAAACAAGGTCATACCTTGCACACTTTGTGCCAAAAAGATTAAGGAGTGAGAGAATATAGAAGGGATTGGAGTTGCATAGACTGGTGCTTCTTATCAGCACACTCTTGATAATTTTGGTTACACACCCACTTTGCTATTAAATATTACATCTTAAAAATAGATTATTATGATAGCTGACTAAAGTATTATATGTTTTGTGTCTTAAAATCGTGACAGATTGTCTTAAATATAACTTTTTTCTTCTTAGTTTTTATTACCGGCTTGTTTTTCTATCAAGGGAGTCTTATGAGAAAAGAATTTGGGGGCTGAATCCAAAGCATGTATATTTATGTACAGGTTGCTGGACATATTCTGAATGTAAATCATCTTGGGCTACCTCTGGAGAGTAAGACAACTTAGAGGTCAGGAGAGTTCCACTGTACCACTTTGAGCCAAACGTGGAATCAATTACTGCTGATTAGTCAGGAATGCAGCGAGAGAGAGATGTGGAATATGCCTGGAGAAACTATACTGATGGGAAGTCATGAAATACAAGTCATGGTCAAAGTGCGTTCTCTTTTCCATAGCTGGAGAGAAAGAAAAAAATAAAACGTATCGCCCCCCTCATCGTGAGCGGAACGAAGCTCGCATGTCCGCCTGAAGTCGCGAACACCCTGCGGGACTTGAATGTCACTTTATCTTGGCTGTGCGAAAATAAAGCGATTAACTTTATTCTGTGAATAACACAGTGTTTGGACACCTCACTTACGTTTATTGAATTTATTCGTCGGCGACTGGGCGGCAGGTGATTTTACTAATTGTAATCATCTGAAGAAATCAATAACGGACCGGGGTGTATACGGTGTCCTGTTGCGAAAAGCCCGTCTAAGGTAACAAGGTTTTGGCGGTCACGAGATACATTAATTACGTTTACTGAGGCAATTAACCTAGTCTCCTTGTTTGCAGACACTGTGCAAAAGTATCTGATGTGCATTCAAATCGGTTTATTGTCAAAGGACAGCCAAGTGTCATGTTTGCACACCAGCAGAATTTTAGACACAATTTAGCCATTTTATGAGAGTGAATACAGGACATTCTATGCTGTGGTTTTGAGCAAGTGTTGTACTGAGGTCAAAGGAGAGTTGAAGGGTTACAATAGTTCACAGGACGCTGTCCTGAAGGTTTTAGATGTTTACCTGCTCCAGTACACCTGATTCTAAAGGCTGGTCGTTATCAAGCTCTGTGGGAGCCTCATAATGACCCATTCATTAGATTCAGGTGTGCTGGAGCAGGAAAAAAAATGTCAGTAGCTCTCAAGGAATGGAATTGCCGACCCCTGCAATAATGTATGACCCCCATGTAGGAAGGTATATAAGGTATATATATATAAAGGTATATAAACCTGGTCAAGGGAAATTCTATAATGTACAGTTTGTCAAAGTTATCTTTGGGTTTCATTCGTTCATTAGTTCAGCTAAATCATTTCCAACTAATTGTATTTTTTTTATGGAAAGAAGAAGAAAAGGAATATTCAGGACTGGACAGGAAAAACCTGAAAATGGACTGAAACCTTTCCAACAACAATCAGTCTGGCAGAACAGAACAGTACATGTTGTCCTGGCCCTAGTTCAGACATGATGGATGGCCTGTTTCAACAGTGTATCTCCATCACAGCACACTGAAAGCAGATCATATCCAGATACGGCCCCTATTACACTGTCTTTCTGGTTCTCCCACATGCGAGCTTGTAAGCTGCCATTCTGTTGAAGGGGCTGTCTGTCAGCACCATACCAGCAGATTAGAAACACAGACAAACAGCACCTCCCATCTCGCCTGCTGTCGTGTAACTGTGTAAACAGCCTTGGTGAGTGATCAAGAAAAGAACCCGGTTGTTAACGAGGACCTGGAGCTATGCGGTCCACTAGAACGCACATCCGTTTTCATCAGGTCATATTATCTCGACTATTTTTACTTTGCCGCCCTAGCAGGGTCACACGCTGACAGTTGATCCTCGGAGGTGTTGGATGCGGGCCACGAGTGACGACGCTATCTCTTCCCCCGCGTCTCGCCACTCTCCCTGGGTACTCAGACCTCAGCTTGCCCTGAGCCCGGAGGGAAGGTTCCGGTTCCCTCAGACTGCGGACGGCGAAGAAAAGCATCGCATTAAAGGGTTCTAGCTTTCATGCCAGAGTGACTCCCTTCACCGTTCTACTATCTGAGTCCAGGGATGTCTGACACCCATGGGGGGGTTTCGGAAGTGAGGACGCCCACAGGCCCCCCCCTTCTTCAGCTCTCTTCAGCTTCATGTCTTTCAAGCCTTTATTTAGATGTTTTACAGCTGACAAAAAAAAGATAACAAAAAAGATAACAAACACATGCAGGATGTGTGGAAATGTTCCACCGATTCAAAACTGCGAATGTCACAGTTTCCCCATACATTCATTAGCGAGTGTGTACTTTTGATCTGTTGGTACGGCACGAACACATTCAGCCTATTCAGCCACCCCTCGCTAAAGAGTCGTCATTTTAAACAACATTTTATCCCATGTTTCAGGTTTCCGGTTTCTTTTAAATTAAGTACAAGCGCAGACATCTTCGAATTCTTGGACCTGCTCCACTCAATTGTTTTGTTATGGTCTAACCTAAATCCTATAAAGTTAAACCTTTTATGTAATCCTAAACCTAATGTCAATGTAATTAATCCTAATCATGTTTGAGCTAACGTACATATAAACATGATACGATAGCGTACTGTTATTAAAAAATAATATCTGGAAAGGCCTTGGCATGAAGCCGTGTGTAAACTGGTTATTCTGGTCAGGTTTATGCTTCGCATCAAGAAAAAAAAGCGATCTTGAACGAGCGGAGAGGGGGGCAAGGATTTAAATAAACCGGAGGGGATTGACAGAGTGACAAAAGGCATGATGAACAGGAAACGTGCGATTACGTACGTTATTAAGAGCTGAAGGATATTAGAACGAACAGATGAACAAGCTTTGCATGACCAAAGTGGATAAACAAAACTAGGACCCTAAGATGCTGTGTTGCTCTTGCATAACACGCAGCTTTAATGTTCTGGGGCCTTAGTCAGACTCTTGTGGGAAGACAAAGAGTAGAGGGAGTTCAAAGATAAAGATGTCTTCCCTCAACACAAAGAATTCCAGCTGAGGTTGAACGTTGGATCTATTGCAGTCTGGCTTCCATCCTTAGAGATCCAAAGGATTAAACATGACATGAGTAAAAAAAAAAAAACGATAATGATATAATTCTCCCAAACGAAAGTAGCGGCATGTTCCAATCTTGGCCATTTAGCGGACATGATGGAGACGGGATATGGAGTGGGTGATAGGGCAGCCAGGGGGTAAATGCTTCCTGTGCGAACATGATACATCGTCATATAGATTTCAGAACGCGTTGGCTGTTTAGTGGGTTCACTTTAAAGTTACAGGCTTCATTTGCCAGCTGCCTGGTGCACTTTGCATCGCCTTTCTGTGTCTCTCTCCCACCTCTTTTTATTTAATTTTTTTATCTCTGTTCGCTCCGCTGCTCACTCCCCTTTATCATTTATTGTCTGTCTCTCTTCTCTTCACTCCTCTCTTTCTATTTCTGTCCCTCGCTTCTCCCTCCCTTGTTCTGTCGAGCTCATCTTTCCCTCCCTGTTCAATCTTTCACAGTGTTTTTAATACCTTATGTTTGCACCTTAACTACAGCCAACGATGACAGATGTTGGCGTTTACCAGCCAATGCATACATAGAAACAATATCCTGGCGTGTGTGTGTGTAGCCATTCCATGTTCAAATCTGTGCTCCCATCCACCCCAATGATCCATCACGAGGTTATGTAAGTGTACTGGGCGGCAGATAACTTGATAAAGGCGTGGTATGTATGGTGTATATCATGCTAATCCACAGGCAGTCTGAATGGATCTGAATTTGCTCTCAGATCAGGGCTGATGTATCCCCAGGCTTGGAAGGCATTCACCAAATGAAAGCCAGCCAATATTCCGTCCCTCCCTTCTTCCCTCTCTCACTCCACCCCTCCCAAACCATAATCATCCATCCTTACTCTGAAAAAAAAAGAGTTCTCTAGTTTGTGGCCTCTTTAATGCCGAGCCTGTTTTTTCCTTTCCCTGCGTTCAACAAGTCATATCACTCTTTATCATGCCTGACTCTCTTCTACTCTCTGCTCACACATCAAGTAGCCAACGAGATGGTTTCATCAAGCCTCTTCCGTCTCTCTCGTGTTTCCTGTCCACATTACAGGCTGCACGGACCCCTTCTTGTCCTGCGGAGACGATGGCTGATTTCCAACGGAGCGCTGCTCGTTACCAAGCAGCCGGAATCTGCCTGGGACGAGTCACTGTAATTGCCAAAGTTACCGGAGAAATGTTGATCAGCGTAGGAGGAACCTGGGGGGGGGGGGGGGGGGGGGCGGGGAGGGCTCCGCTGCCTCTCGATGAACCCAAATGAAAATTACGTCTCTGCTTGACTGCAGTGGCGATGTCTCAGCGGTAATACGCACTACAGGCAAAGTCATCGGCCACGGAGGTCGCTTGGGGAATGCGGGTATTATACGACGGAGGGGTGTCTGGGTAATTCGCTGTAGAAAATAGCCCTGTGATCCCACTGGCTATAAATGTGACACTCTGCTTTTCCTTCCGAGGCCCGAGGAAACACGCAATTTCAATGGAAATGAACTCGATACAAGTCCGTCGCGCCCCGCTTTCACTCACTCGCAATTCTAATCAACCTTTCAATTATCGCCTCTTTGTCCCTTCTGTATAGGCACAATCCCAGGTCACTGCTTCGAAATACCTGGAGCAGTGTTGAAACGGCGTGAGACGCTGTAACCCCGGGCAACCAAAACACGACGTGGAAAAAACGAGGGGAAAGTTCGTAAGGAGTAAAGGAGGACTGGCTTTCAAGTCGCCAGCTCCGAAAGGTGCATCTTCTCTCTTTCGAAGGGGGAAGCTTTTAACCGCATTCTCAGAAATTTCTAGAAAAGTAGACAAGCCTCTTGAGAAAGCAGGAGTCTCCCCAGAGCGTCATGTTTATTTTAGCTGCTGCCTACTCGGCTCCCAGCTGAATTTAGTTTCAGTCGGAGGACGACGTTTATTCCCGGCCATATTCTAACTATGCAGGAGTGGCACGGTGCTACAGCACAGGAGGCAACGGAAGGTCACTGTAATGTAAATAGTGGAGAAACAGCTCAGTGGAAGACCCACACGCTGCATACAGATGTTAGGTAGATATGCATTAGCTGATGGATGAGCCAGACTGGGAGGGTACGGGGGACATACGGATGGTGACACATTTTCAAATTGTCAGATGGATTGTGGGAACCGCAGTTGAAAAAGAGCGGTTTTACTCCCCACCTTGAATCGAGCCATGAATCATGGAAGACCTGTCAAATCATTCAACGTCGAGTCCAGCATCGGTCACCCTGCGTCAGAGGAATCGCTGCCGACCAAACACTGGACCACCACTGCACCTGTGGAACGAGCATGCGGACCAAAACACTGCATCTGACTACTCTGAACATGAAAAATAAAACAAGACTAGATTAGATAAACCTTTATTTGTCCTCCAGGGGTGGAAATTGCAGTTCACAACTGCAGCAGGGTAAAGTACAGCACACAGAGTTGCAGGGTAATATAACAATAACAATAGGGGGGCACGACAAAGTCCAATATAAAAAAGAAAAGAAAATAAGTAAGTTAAGTAGACATATAGACAGTTGAGGAGACACTTGAGGAGAATTACGTGCCAACGTATGAACCATCGCAAACCCACTACCGTATTTTCCGGACTATAAACTCCGGAGTTTAAGTCGCACTAGCCAAAAAATGCATAGTGAAAAAGAAAAAAAACAACAGTTGCACTGGACTATGTCACACGTTGGGGGGGGGGGGGATTTATTCGATAAAATCAGAGACCAAGAACAGACATTTCATTTTGATATATAATATTTTTAATATAAAAAAAATCAAAAGAGTAAGTCGCAGCCAAACTATGAAAAAAAGTGTGACTTGTAGCCCGAAAAAAAACGGTAATTGTCTTACAACGCATCGCTACGCCAACGCAGTTCTTGAAGGTCGCTTGAGCAGAGTGGTGTGGAGATCATCTCAACGTTTACACTCGGAATCAATGAGGCTTGCTTCAGCATGTGCAGTCCAGCCACACACTATAATGACAACCATTAAGATGTACACAATGAATTTGCTCTGTTTAACGTCAACCTGCTTGGAGTTTGCTTCATCTCAGTTGGTGTTAACTGTTTACTGAATAGGAATAAGCAACATTCAACTCCTGGTCTATTTCCTGACATGAAGTCCTTGTATATCGGCCTTGAAAACCATTCATCTCTCATGTTTGGGTTGTATTGTGAATTTTTATAAAGACCTTACAGTTTGGAAAAGCAAGGTAAGAAACATAATGGAAGAGAAAAACAGTTCTGTAGACATTTGGCTTTCTGAGAAACACGAAAATGAGCGAAACAAAAAAATCCCATATTTTACTTTTGATTGACGTACGTTGTTCTGTTGTTGCGCGTTATGAAAGCCCATGTGCTCTAAGTTTACCTGAGGTGAGAAGGGGACAGGCAGTCCAGTCGAAAAACACCTGCTGGAAACTCATTTAGACCCGCGCAGCTAGGGACTCCGAGACCCCTCCACATCATCAAGTCTCCCTGCCTTTCTCGCTTCCATTCAAGCGATGGAGAGCAGAGGGTGAAAAAAAAAGCGTATTAAAGTCAGTGTGTGTGTGAGCGAGACATAGAGAGGGAGAGACAGAGAGAGAGAGCGACAGAGCGAGAGCGGTGGATAGCAAGAGGGTGGGAAAAAAAGCGTATTAAAGTCAGTGTGTGTGTGAGCGAGACATAGAGAGGGAGAGACAGAGAGAGAGAGAGACAGAGCGAGAGCGGTGGAGAGCAAGAGGGTGGAAAAGAGAATGTAATGAAGGAAACGCTGGAAGCAGAGCAGCTTAAGAGGGTATATGGCGTTCACGCAAATTTCATAAAGCTAATATCAAAGCAACAGCTGGAGGAGAAGGCCACGAGGAGCAGGAACACGTCAGGACAGCTGCAGAAAGGGAATGAGAAATGTAATCATCATAATGGCATCTGCTGGAGAATACCAACGCGTGTGTGTGTGTGGTTGGGGTAGAGCTGGGCGTGCCGTGATTGTGTAGCTGTGTGTGTGGGGATCGTGTAGCTGTGCGTGTGCGCGCGCGCACGTTTGAAAGTGAGAAGGAAAGACGGACGCGTGCGTATGGATCGCCGCACGTTTGAAACGAGCGCGGGGCGCGCGCACGTCGATGCATTCATCATCCAACCACCCCTCCAACTGTCACACACGTCGGATTGACATTCCCTGTGAAACTTGCGCCGCTATCTGCAGGGGCTGATATTTTATACAGTAGCCAAGCAAAAGAAGACCTCAGGATAGGACCTAGAGCTTCTGGGGGAAAAAAACACGTTAAAAAATGCAAACCCCATCAAAGAGTAGGCTGCATTAAGTATTGCGAGCGCAGGCTGCAGCTGTCTCCCTCGGCTGCGTATTCAAAATGCGTCTGTGGCCTTGCGAAGAACCCTGGGATATGGACTAGTCAAGCTTGGCTCTTTAAGGCTAAACCAGCCGCTGTCTCAGTCTCCATTTCCCTTCTTCCTCAGTGTTGTACGGCGGCACGTTCGTCACGATATCATTGGGCACCTCCCCTAGGCGTGTCCTAATATAACTGTCTGCTGGATAATAAACGTAAACAAAAGGTCGCTCGGCCACGCCGTATCTCATCTTTGCATCGTGAGACAGTTTCCAACAGCTGCGAAACAAATTTCCTGGTTTGTGATCGTGCACCCCTGGTCTGATGAAGTTATTACTAAACATGCTTGGAAATTACACGAGTATTTTCTTTTCCAGATGACTATTATCTAAACTGGATTAGATAGCATTAGATTGTAAACAGAGATATACTAGCCTGTATTAATTTAGCCTGCTGTCTGGAAGGAATGGCTGTGTCTGTTGGCGAGAGAAAATTGTTTAAAACTCAAAGATATATTATTGTATAAGATCTTCTTCGCACTAAATGTCATCCGTCAGACTGTATTGGCTCCAGAAGTAGAAAACAGTATAAATATCACAGTGACGGGATTTTTTCCTTCTATAACACTGGCCACTAATTCAATTTCCCTCCCTTTCTCTCCAGTGCTTGGATATTTCATGCAAGTTGTTACGACCTCTTTATTGCTGACATCGCCGTGGTGTGGATTCGTCTGCTCCGGACGACCTTGACCTTAACCTCAGCCTGGAGCTGAAATCCACGTAAAACCGCCCCCCTCGCGGATGACCTGGCAGTGGTGCATCAGCTTATTGGTTTGCAGGTGCTTTCCTCGCACGTGGGTAAGCCCTCTGGCAGGTCCTCTGCACAGGTCGTCCAGCATGCACTGAAGAATCCATGCTGGAAGTATAGCAGAGGAAGGTGTTTCCCAACAGAGCACTTCTAGAGAACCATGAGGAACTTCAAATAAAAGAGGATAAAGACGGCGGGCAGGGTTTTAAGGCATTTTCGAATGAGGACGTCAGGAGACTGAGGATGTGGTCGTCGAGGAAGGTTGATGTGTGAGGATTGTATCCCCTGAGCAGGGAAGGAGAGAGGAAGCTGGAGTTCAAGACACGAGAGGGGAGGATGGGAGGCGAGGGTGAGAGAAATAAAGGGGAAAAAGCACTTAAACTTGTTTTTTCCTTTCTCTCTCTCTCTCTCTCTCTCTCTCCATGTCTCTTGGCTGTGGGTTACACTAGCAGCTGAAAGACCTGCCCTTGTCCAAACACTAATGAGACTGTGTGGATAGCTGGACAGAGAAGCTAGAAAGTCTGAGGATGAGTGTGTTTGTGTGGTCGAGAGCATGTGAGCGTGTCAACCCCGTTCAACCTTCACATGCCTCCACAGACGCACCCGCAACACTCTTACAGGGTGAATGATGCCATTCATAACTGATGATTGGTTAGTGTTGGTGCACATCCAATGTCTTGCAGGTCGACTTTAACCAAGACCCTTACGTCAAATGCAAGTATTCGATCTTCACATCAGATTCCAGTAAAAACAAAGATTCATTCTTAGGTTAGCTAGAACTCGTAGGAGTTCTTCTTCGAACGTTAGCTGAATTAGACATGAACACTACCTTTATTCTGTATAAAACATGAAGCGCCCTCGGCATTCGTGGTCGTCTAGAACAGAAAATAAAGGGAACTTGAGATGACCCTGGGCTTATGTAAACGCACAGACCCCGGCTTTCTCTGGAGTGTCTCTACCTGAGTGGTTTGATTAGTTAGGCCTTGGCCTGCTACAGAGGAATTAATTATCCAGCGGATAGAGTGACCACTCATAAAAGAGCATTTGGTCAGTTTCCCCTGAAGATCTAGAAGGTTCTTATCACTTGAAGGCAAGGATCAGATTACTGTGTTCTCACAGAGAGGGAACTCTTATCGCAGAACTTGATTTTGGTTCCGTGCCTGTTTTGAGTAATCCAATAACTATGGAGAATTGTTTGTGACGGTATAAATGCTTATGCAAGCTTTAAAAACTTCAGACAACTTTGAAACCACGACTCAGACTTAAGACTTACATTTCCTTAGATCTTAAAACTTCTCATTTAAGATTTACCTTACATCTTCTAAGAACCATGTTTCTTTCCATGTCACAAGCTTTAACAGTCTTATCTGGAAATAGACCATGATGTTCCATTAGTTAAAACCTTCTCTCCCTAATGACGCTCGAAGAACACTTGGGGACCTCCTGACGCTCTGACATCCCCAAGAGGGAAGTATAATGTTTAAAATACCGAGGTAAAGATAGCATCCCTTGGCAACAGCAGAAATGTTCGCTGCGGCACTTAATCTAGTTGATATCCATAGGGGCAATTAATCTTTACAAGTACCTAAAGAACAACTGGACACGGTTGAAGTCCAAGAGTATTCCAGGAACTGTGAGATTGGCCAGAAAAGGGAGAACGATAAAGAGAGGAATGGCAGAAGGTTCTGATGTCACAGACATCTGATACATCTCCTGACACGAACACACGTCAAGGCCGTTGCACAACCATCTGCACCTCAAATGTGTTCAACGTGTCGACTTCTTTGAGTCTATTCGATCCGGCACAGACCCAGAGCGACGCAAAGAGCAGGAAACAAAGACTGCTGCGATGCTATAATGCCCAAAGAGAAACTCTGGGTCCTCTTTGTGTGGTCTGCTATGTTCTTGACATATTACCTGGCCTCTCAGTTGCCGAATGTATGACCTCAGCCTAGATAACGCACGCACACATACATACAGCATTGTGAACACACTCACACATGCTCTAAGAAAAGCATGCACGCAAACAGAACTCACTCTGTGAGGGAGAAAGTGTGGGCCAAATGACAGGCCAGTGAAACTTGAAAAGAGGCCAGGTTTAAAGAGGATCTACTTCTGAACAGATGACCGAAACACGAGCCTTTCCCCAAACCACCTTCACCGGGCGCCAGATCAACGCTGCCAGGCGTCTCAGGTTTACCGTTCTGAAAGGTCACGTCAAACAAGACCTCGGTCTCATCAAGGAGGAACAGCAACGGCGACCTGATCGACGGAGAAGACATGAAAGAGAGTCTGCAGGGATGAACCGTATCTGCTACACATCATCGCTACAGCTATCTGTTTTGGAAGGGTGGCCCTGCCTCCTTATCTGCCTGCTCTTTCTGCCTGCCTGTCGTCGGAGCAGCTTGTCAGGATAATTTGATCTGCAATACGAATTTGCACAGGAGGATCAGGTCAAGCTGTTGAGTGCTGAATGGTACACAGGCGCAGGGCAGTTTATCAAACTCGAGCTGAACGCCAACGAGTCTTGCTTGTCCTCAAAGTCTCGCGCAGTGAACAAGCCCAGCAGAACGCACACGCACGACACATACATGTGCAAGAGAAAGAGAGAAAGAGAGAGAGAGAAAGAGGAAGAGAAAGAGAGAGAGAAAGAGGGAGAGAAAGAGAGAGAGAAAGAGAGAAAGAGGGAGAGAGAGAAAGAGGGAGAGAGAGAAAGAGGGAGAGAGAGAGACAAAGAGAGGGAGAGAAAGAGAAAGAAAGAGGAAGAGAAAGAGAGAAAGAGTGAGAGAAAGAGAGAGAGAGAGATAAAGAGAGAAAGAGGGAGAGAGAGAGAGAGCGCACCATCCTTAACGATCAGCACACGTTTAGCTCCCAGACGATTTAAACGCGACATAATGAATGCACCTGCCCACGTGAACCCTCGTTAGTCAGCAGCGCCTTGGAATGACGTTATCCTAACAAATGTAGCCGGCAGATCACAGTCTCCACCTCCACCATCATCAGTCCCATGTAAATGACCATCCCAGACGCATGAGGACTCCACTTAACGAGGATGGAGATATAATACCCGTCAACGGAGAACAGACGATCAATATCAAGCTTGTGGAAATGACTAATTACCCGGTGGTCTCGACCAGATCAACCGTTTCGCGTTAGGCAGAGTGCACAAACCTGTCCCCCTCAACCTCAGCGCACACACACATCCACACGCTCGCCTTAGCCGAGAGCCCCCAGGTCCACTCAGACACCGGTGACCCGTCAGCGAGTCCATCTGCAGCCATCGATCCCCCGGCTCGGCCAGGAGAAATATGACTGAGGTGGCCTTTTTAATGGGACTGCAAATGCAAGCGCTGCGCCTGGGCATGTCCTGGTGATGTATTCCAGGGAAATGAAGGGGGGGACACTCTTCTTCCAATCCCAGCTAATCGCCTTGCGGTGCTGTCTGGCGGCCGGGCTAATAGTCATGGGAGTGCACATCTATCCACCACACCCCCCCGGCCCCCCCCCCACCCCCTCCAACCCCCTCCCCCGACCCTCTCCTCTCTATTGCCCCATATGGGAAGAGTGCTTTGAAAGGCGTAAAAGTTGTGGAGAAGGATTGTGAAAGTACACTTTCGCTACTTTTGACTTGATAAGATCGGACCTATCAGTCATATCGGAAAGCAATATTTCACTCCACCGTGCTGTCAAAACATGAGCTAATCTACTGTGTCCGTTGGTGGCAAAACTCTAGAAAAGTCTTATCCTGTTCCATAAAAGGGGGGGGGGGGGGGGGGCTGACCAGTCTGCTGTGTAACCTGTAAGGGAGGAGGGTCTCTGTATATCCGGAGTCCAGATCTTAAGGAAATGTGACGGAGAGACTGATCGATGTATTCGTCCTGTCCCTAGAGGAGGAGGACCTAAAGTACTCCCACCTACGGACAAACACGTCAATGTTGAATTAGAGGCTCAGCTGGGTCTGCGGTGGACTAATGGTGCGCAGCATTAGGGCTCTGGACCGATACTCTTCACATTCACTTCCACAGGTGTCACTCTCCGTGGAGGAGTTATCGATCCACGAGGACGGGGGGCACAGGGGCAATGGGACGCGCAGTAACAGGCTCTTCTACTAGGATCCAGGCTGGTGAGGGGCTCCCTGGCAAACACAACTTACCATGACCGGGCTGAAACCTGTCTGCCTGTATCAAGTGACCTGGTAGCGAAACTATCAGTGAAATACAAGCTCAGAGACTGAGAGTGGAGGTAACCAGCGTTGTGCTCTAGTCTTATTGAAAGTCCCATTCCTGTCAATGCACATTTGTACCAACCGAACCGCCTTGAGAAATTGTAAAGCGGTGCTTCGCTTTCCCTCAAGCACCTTTCCTGTCCTCGTCTCTTACCAAAGTATACCTCCAGCAGTAAATTTGACTTCGGCTTTCTCCATCGTTCCAGGAAAGTGTCAGAAAAGGTTGGCCGTAAGTAGAGAAGAAGACCCAACCAAAAGCCTCTGTTGGACGAGGAACCACGACAACAAAGGCAGCACACGGCTGTTTTCTCTCTTAGGTTTAACTCTCACCCAGTTTACAGGGTGCTGGCGTACCTTGTTTAATCCCAACCAGAGATCGCTGTCCGACCTGCGAGTGAAGGCATGGGGAGACGAGCTGCAGACCTCCGGCCTCCTCATGAATCAGACAAACACACGGCGGGGGCAGGGAGCGAGGACACACAGTCCACCCTGAAGAAGAGCTGGAGAGAGAGAAGACAAGGGTTAAAAAAGGGAGCTACGGTAAATGGAGAAGGAGAGAGAGAGAGAGAGAGAGAGAGAGTAGGGTGAGGAAGTGATCTACTGCAGATTGGGAGATGGAGAGAGACAGGGTGGAAGAAACTGAGAGAGAGAGTGCGAGTGAGTGAGCGAGCCATTCAGGTCAAGGGGACGTTATGTCTTTTCCCAGGATGGTCAGGGATCCTACTCTGCTCTACATTATTCATCTGAGAAAGATTCATCCAGGGTGACTTACATCGCTCATCATTTACATGCTACCCACTTATGAATTATTGAATCAATGAGTTCTGCGTCGGTTGAGCCTTGAAGGGTAGAGGAATGGAGGTGAGCAGGCGGTAAGGTAACTCATCAGAATGATGTCATGGCGATAGGCCTTCGGAAGCTTTCTCGAACTTTCCGATGAAACTTCACAAAGTGGGGCCTTCCACGGAAGGGGAACTTATTTTGTCTTATAGATCTCAAACACATTTTGTTAGTTCAAGATTCAACTCTAGAACCTGCTAAAGTCAACATACACAGCTGCCATGTCAAAACAAGAGCACCGTTTTTTTAATTAACGCTGTGAATGTTAACGAGGTCCGGAGGTCAGATCATTTGATATTCAGGGAACGCAGCACTGTGGACCCGGAGGGGTACCGTGAACTTAGTGAGAAAACACATTACATTAAAACTGTGGGTCGTTATCTGCATGACTAATTACCATTAATTGTCACGATCAAAACGATCTCAATGACCAGCGGAGGCTAAGGTTAATGTCTCTGTTTCATGTCTCTGTCCCTCTGAACAGAATTAAGTTGGATCGAAATCTCTGCAAGGCATCTGCTGCTTGACATATAGGCAGTGCTGCTGCTAGCCATTTGTATGCCCTATGCACAACATATAGGTGACACTGAAGATTATTGGTAAATTACATCCTGTTAACCTGTTGGGTGAGGGTGACCTCGGAGCCGGCTGGCGGATCGGGGCGGGGGGCACTGGAGGGCGTCTTAGTACCCTGCGGAGACTGCTCGAATCAGGGCATGGGTCTGCAGGGGAGGCGGGGATGAGAACCGCCCCAGAGCTTTCCTGGAGCACTTCCAAGATTGAAGAGTAACAGGGGTCATGCTAACATTAGTGCACGGCCACGACTGGGATCCGTGTTAACTTCGTGTGTCGCATGTTTCGAATCCCTCATGTCTGACATGGTGCTTTTAGCCGGCTAAGAGCATTAGAAAGCTCCGTGTTGTTACGGTGCCGTGGAGACGTGTTTATGCCTGTGGTAAAGCTGGAGAGAGGAGTCTGCTCGGATCTAGAGAGGAATAAGAGAACTGGACACACTCACAAACACACACACACACAGACGCAGCATGTCCACATGCATGCACACACACTCATTCACAGATGCAGCATGTCCACATACACACACCCATTCACTCATGAAGATGCAGCATGTCCACACACACACACACTCACTCACAAAGACGCAGCCTGTCCACACACACACACACTCACTCACAAAGACGCAGCCTGTCCACACACACACACACACTCACTCACGAAGATGCAGCATGTCCACACACACACACACTCACTCACAAAGACGCAGCCTGTCCACACACACACACACACTCACGAAGATGCAGCATGTCCACACACACACACTCACTCACAAAGACGCAGCCTGTCCACACACACACACTCACTCACGAAGATGCAGCATGTCCACACACACACACACACACACACACTCACTCACTCACAAAGACGCAGCATGTCCACACATATACACACACTCACAAAGATGCAGCATGTCCACACACACACACACACACACTCACAAAGACGCAGCATGTCCACACACACAGATGCAGCATGTCCACATATATACACACACACTCACACACTCACTCACAAAGACGCAGCATGTCCACACACCCTATACTATACTCATTTGAATGTGTGCTTATAGTTTAAGGTGGGCTGCATTAATAGTTTCGCTTTCTTGTTTTTCATACGCATAAAGAAAGTTTTCAAGTTATCAAAAAAGGTATCGAAAAAGGTATCCTTTAGGTATCAAGGTCGTAAGGGTATCGAGGTCAAGGTCCTTTAGGTATCGGTATCGTAAAATCCTGAACGATATCCAGCCCTAATGTCCACACACACAAGGATGCTGTAAGGGGATGCATTCAGAGTAGATAACAGTACATTTTAACAAGTAAGAGCAACAAAAAAAATCATTTTAAAAAGAAACTTACTTGGTCATTGACTGAAATTACATGGAACAGTCTCTGCATACCTAATACCCTGTGATCAAATAAATCACTCTCAATTGAAAGCTAATTAGCTCTTAAGAGCTGATAAGTGTTTTATTTATGGGGTATTTCCAAATGTGCCTTGTAATGCCATGGCAACAGTGTCGTCCAGGTTTTAAGTCCTAATGTCACATAACCATTTGAAACCTCATAATGTGATTTAACGAGGAAGCTAACTGCACCCATGGATTTTAATAATGTAAAACTAGAACAGGCATGAATATTCATGCTACTTTATGATGGATATCTGTGCTTTTACACTTTATTAGTTGGCATGAACATACCTCGCTAGGCAAATGACTAATTCTAAAGAACCATTCATTACTTGAAGGTATCATTATGGCACTGTCTAATCTTGGAATACTAAGTGCTTATAGAAACTTGAGTCACTCACACACAGGTTGTAAAATGTTACTTTGATACGTTGATTAGCAAGTCGCACAATCGTAATGAAGGCATCTCCGTGAATTAGACACACTGCGGGATGTTTTAATATGCTGTTCATTAGCGTATGACTCAAATACCTACCATGTACGACTGACCTCTTCATACGCTAAAGATGTGTCTATGCTGGAATGATAATATTGCTATTGCTGGAAATCAGTGAGTGTGTACAGGATGGTGATTGCGCACCAGACACACACAGAGAACTAGTATATTAGCAAAGGGGGTAAGTGTCTTAATGAAAGAAAGCGGGCTTTAGCTCCACTCTGTACGTATAAAATGAAGATGGATTTACACATCAGAGCGGATCTTATTTCCATCTTATCCAGGGCCCTCCTTCGCTCGACACCTCCACATCCCACCAACTTCTGCTAGGCCTGAATTAGGAATGTGATATATAACGACCTATAACTCTGTTTGACAGATCATCCATTACGCAGTAGTCAGTCCTGCTGGGAATAACAGACAGCAGCCATCCCTCAGTACACCCTCAAGTGCTTTGAGTAACAGCAGAATCCTCTCCCTGCTTGTCTCCTCAGCCTGTCTTCCTAACAGTTCAAACATCATGCAGGAGGTCCAAAGCTCATATCTAATTGATATATATTCTAGCACAGGGATATTTATAGACAACCTAATTTGTCCTTTATCTCTCCCCTTTTACCCATAATCCCCTGGCTCTAACAAGAATACATGAGCTAGGCTGTTCAGTGGAGCTGTGGTTTAAATCACTGTGTGAGAGACTTTAGAGAGGGGATGACCTTCTAGTGAGGGTGTTTTGTTGTTGTTTTCTAAAGTTTTCTAATCCCAAATGTTTTCAGATACTGAAAAGCATGTCGACACGCAAAGAGAATCTGACAGCCCAGGCCATGTATTATTTCACTGGCGTAATTTAGAGTAGCGAGAAATGTCATGTCACATTTGGTGGAAAGATGTGTAGGCTACCATTGCGCTCGGGTAATTGCATCGTAGTTTTTTCCTTCCAAACACCGACTCTATAACAGGGGTGGGCAATCCTGGTCCTCGAGGGCCACTGTCCTGAAGCTTTTATATCTTTCCTTCCTCTAGCACACCTGATTATAATTATCAGGCTTCCACAGAGCTTGATAACGACCTGTTCATTAGAATCAGGTGTGCTGGAGCAGGGAAACATCTAAAACCTTCAGGACAGTGGCCCTCCAGGACCAGGGTTGCCCACCCCTGCTCTATAATAAACATGGTCCCTCTATGAGATTAAAATGTTTAGACTATGGCTACATGTTGACAAACTGGAAATGGACACATCTGAGATGGTAGAAAAACACCACACCTAAAGTTCTAGATCCTCAACCTGCTTCTATCTGAGTCACTGAGCTATTTCAAGTCCAATTAATTGAACTGAATTGGGAAGCCTTTTCTGTGCCATGCTACTGTGGGTTGGAAAATTGTCCTTGAGTTTTTAGGTTTTCAAGAGGGAGTCAGGTGGGTGAGCAGTTAAGGAATTGGGCTGGTGTCCGGTTCAATTCCCTTGCCGACCCAAATGACGTGGTGTAGCAGGGCACTTCACCCTACTTGCCTCAGAGGGAATGTCCCTGTACTTGGTGTAAATCGCTTTGGATAAAAGCGTCTGACAGCATAAATGTAAAGTATCAACTTCCTGGTTAGTATCATAAAATTGATAAAGGTACTTTAACAGTAATATTTCAATTTGGCTCTGCTTACCCTCTATCATCGTCCTTATTGTGTTTTTAAAAAGGATATAGAATAAAGAATAATTGTATCTAACTTACTTGACTTCAACACCATCATGTGGCGACGCGAGGAACTTCAGAATAAAAGTCTCCGGAAACAGAAATACCGGAAACAGTATCTGTACTTCTCTAAACTCGAGGTCTGCTGGCTACGTTGCTGTCTGAAACAAAACAAATCTGGTGGATAATGGCTGACTTCGGGGCAGACATCGGGGTTGAAGACCTCGAACAGCTCGAATATCTGTCTTTAGTGTCCAAAGTGTGCACAGAACTGGACAACCATCTGGGAATAAGCGACAAAGATCTGGGTACGTAGCTAAGCTAACTGGTTATAACCGCTTATAACCACTGCTAACGCTGTTGCTAGCTTTGACCATATCAGAGCTACTTTAATGGTTCCTACTTGATTATGTTTCTTATGTTTATTTACAGCTGAGTTCGTTATAAGTCTGGCTGAGAAGCAACCAACATTTGAGGGCTTTAAGTCACTACTGCTGAAAAATGGAGCCGAGTTTACAGTAAGTGTTTCTACTTATCTGACTTTCTGTTGATGGTAGGGAGCTAGCTGGCATGGATGAACTGTTTAGTAAACATTTTCCAAATATTTTTGAATCTTACAGGATTCCCTCATCAGCAATTTGCTCAGGCTTATTCAAACTATGCGACCTCCTTCCAAAGGGTCTTCAAGCAAAGGTAAAGAGACCGATAGATGTTAGCTTTAGCCAGATATCAGTTACATTTTGAAAGATGCTCAACTACCCTAAGTTTTATTTTGCAGTCTCAGAGCCTGTGGTCAAGCAGAAGAATGAGAAGGAGAGGCTGAAAGAATTGTTCCCAGCTTTGTGCAGACCGAACGAGCCGATTCCTAAGGTATAACAGCTTGATGGGTGTGCTTGACTTGAATCTCACTCCATATGTAAAACATCTGTCAATAGCCTGTTATTCTATCAACCTTTCCAGAACATGCTAGATGATGATGATGTGAAAATAGCAGCTGATGTCATGAAGGAGTTGGAGATGTTCATGCCCAGTGCCAGTGGAAGCGACTCGAAAAGCAGCAGGAACAAGTAAGATCTACTCAACATATGTAGAGTTTCGCAGTATGGTTTAGTTATGGACAAAGCTAAGTGTCACCTAAGATTCGTCATGTTGTTGCTTAAGTGGATGAGTCCCATTTTCATAGTGAGTGAGTGATTAGATTTATTCATTTAGCAGGCACTTTTATCCAAAGCGACTTCCAAGACAGTTTATTTGATTAGTTATAAACAGTAGTATTTTACCCCACGGTAAACATTTACATTTATTCATTTAGCAGACGGTAAAGAAGGTGATCAGTGGATCATGTTTCCAATAGTCTTGTTTACAAAATGTCTTAAACCTTTTTAGATCTGACCGGAGGAGACGGCAAAGCAGAAGCCGTAGCCGTAGCAAAGACCGGGACAGGGACAGAGACAGGCGTCGACGACATCGCTCGCGCTCCAGGTCTCGCTCTAGGGACCGCAGCCGCCTCAGAAACAGGGACAGGGAGAGAGACAGGGACCGGGACAGGGAGCGAGACAGGGACAGGGACTCCAGCAAGAAGCACTCGTCTCGCTGGGCTGACCGCACCCCTAGCCCCCGTAGAGACAGAGATCGAGATGTGGACAAACACTCTGAAGACCGCTGGAAGGACAAACATGTCGACCGACCTCCGCCGGAGGAGCCTTCAGTAGGGGACATCTACAACGGCAAAATCACCAGCATCATGCAGTTTGGCTGCTTCGTCCAGCTGGAGGGCCTGAGGTCAGTGAAGCAGAAGGAGCATAAATGACAATCGCTTCAGCAGTTTTGAGTTGATGGTTGAGTCCAGTGTTGATGTTAGTCTTTGTTTGCCGCTGTAGAAAACGCTGGGAGGGATTGGTTCACATTTCCGAGCTGCGCAGAGAAGGACGCGTGGCCAACGTGGCTGACGTTGTCACCAAAGGTCAGAGGGTCAAGATCAAAGTGTTGTCTTTCACCGGATCCAAGACCAGCCTCAGCATGAAGGTAAGACGATAAGCACGAGGTTGGCACCGGTGAAGGTGCCTGTAGCTTAAGCAAAGCTGTGAAAATCAGGCTGAAATTAAGGTTTGCAGATGTTATCAGGTAAATGGAAGTTTGACTTTGGGACTTTTGTACTTTCAAGCTAAAACTCTCAATTCAATTTGCCAGGATGTTGACCAGGAAACTGGGGAGGATCTGAACCCCAACCGGAGGAGGAACACAGGTCCTGACGGTGGGGAGGAGACGGCCATGAGGAACCCTGACCGCCCCTCCAACCTTAACCTCGGCCACGCCCCTGAGGTGGAGGACGACACTTTGGAGCGCAAGAGACTCACCAAGATATCAGACCCAGAGAAATGGGAGATTAAACAGGTGTGTGTATAAACCAGATCACGACTGATCGGCACTTTGCACTCTGGTACATTGTTTAGTATGATTTTATTTACCATTTTACTCTCTCTTCATTCCGTCCTCAGATGATAGCTGCTAATGTTCTGTCTAAAGAGGAGTTCCCAGACTTTGACGAAGAGACTGGTATCCTTCCCAAAGTCGATGACGAAGAAGGTAAAACCGAACAGATGTTTCCCTCGGTTCGGTTGTTTTCACGTACATGTGTTTTCAATGTGGAAGAAACGTATGACTTGAGGCATCCATATTTCTTCTTCCTCGTCTCAGATGAAGATCTGGAGATAGAGCTGGTGGAGGAGGAGCCTCCCTTCCTGCGAGGACACACCAAACAGAGCATGGACATGAGCCCTGTCAAGATCGTAAAAGTATGATGTGATCATAACTGCCTTCTTCTTAACGATGCTGTTTCCTTTTATATGCATGCTCAATCTACTCTTACTGCCTGCAAAATACTTAGCACTTGGCACTCTGTGTCCAGCTCTCTAATTAATTCCTCCTTTTATTAGAATCCGGATGGCTCGCTGTCCCAGGCTGCGATGATGCAGAGTGCCCTGGCGAAGGAGAGGAGAGAGGTGAAACAGGCCCAGCGGGAGGCTGAGATGGACTCCATCCCCATGGGCCTCAACAAGCACTGGGTCGACCCTCTGCCTGATGGTGAGGGCTCGGACCACACGAGAACATTAAGTGGATGTTAAGTTGTAATCCTTGATTGCTGACGTTCACAAAGCCTAAACGATAAGTGCAACTTTTAAGCACTGACCTTTTTAACATGGCCCTCTGCAAAAAGCCACTTGTGAAAATCAAAACAGGCAGATTCAAGACTTCCTCTGTGGTAAAAGTAACCCTGAGGGTGACCAGGGCTGGAGATGTTTATCGGGTTTCCTCCAGCCCCCTCAAAGGCCGGATACAGGGGGTGACCATAGCCGCATGTCTGTTCTGCGCAGCCTGAGGGCGTCTGAGCTGCTTGTGGGAGAGGCACTTTTCCTGCAGACCGCGAGAGACGGCCTGACTCACCATTTATCCAAAGGGAATGGAGGTTAACGTCTTGCCAGTTCATCTCAATTAAAAACATACTTTCCTTTTTACAGTTGATGGGAGACAAATCGCAGCCAACATGAGAGGCATTGGCATGATGCCCAATGATATCCCTGAGTGGAAGAAACATGCATTTGGGGGCAACAAGGCCTCGTACGGTAAAAAGACTCAGCTCTCAATCTTGGAGCAGAGAGAGAGCCTGCCCATCTACAAGCTCAAGGAACAGTTAATCCAGGTACGTGCAGATAGTATCAATCAGAATAGAAGTTTATTGTCATTGGACAGCAGCACAATGAAATTCAAGTCACATCTGATCAGTGTCAATGAACTAAAATTAAACACACACAATAAAATAAATATCCCATACAAGAGGATGAATCAAAACATGCTGCGGCTGTTACTTCAAGGGTGACCATTGACCAATGCTGACAATTTTTTTTCCAATCTTCCATCACAGGCTGTTCACGACAACCAGATCCTGATTGTTATTGGAGAGACTGGATCTGGAAAGACCACCCAGATCACACAGTATCTGGCTGAGGCCGGCTACACCACACGGGGGAAGATCGGCTGCACCCAGCCTCGTCGTGTAGCAGCCATGTCTGTGGCCAAGAGAGTGTCTGAGGAGTACGGTTGTTGTCTGGGCCAGGAGGTCAGTGTTGCTTCCAGAATGTTCTTCCTTGACACTTTATGGCAAACGCCTGGCCACGCCACACAGTGACCAAAAGTTACATATGTTTCACCTCTGTTTCTGTCTTTCCACTACAGGTGGGGTACACCATTCGATTTGAAGACTGCACCAGCCCCGAGACAGTCATCAAGTACATGACAGACGGTATGCTTTTGAGGGAGTGTCTCATCGACCCAGATCTGGGCCAGTATGCCATCATCATGCTGGATGAGGCCCACGAGAGGACCATCCACACTGACGTGCTGTTTGGCCTGCTGAAGAAGGTACCATAGAGTCTTCACAACTGGGACCTTTAAATGTCCTACATAAGATTTGGTGCTGAACAACGTTTTTTCTTCTATAATTTCCTTGTACAGACTGTGCAGAAACGCACTGACATGAAACTCATCGTGACTTCGGCAACACTGGACGCCGTGAAGTTCTCCCAGTACTTCTACGAAGCACCCATCTTCACCATCCCTGGCAGAACCTACCCAGTGGAGGTTCTGTACACTAAAGAGCCTGAGACAGACTACCTGGATGCCAGCCTCATCACGGTCATGCAGATCCACCTGACTGAGCCCCCTGGTATGGCTGAAATGACCTGGTCGAAGCATCCCTACATTAGATAGAGTTTTCTTGAGGGATGTCTAGTGTGGTTGTCCTTTTGAGATTGCTTTTTGATTTAAAACTTGACTTCTCACCTACTAGGCGACGTGCTGGTGTTCTTGACGGGTCAGGAAGAGATCGACACAGCCTGTGAGATCCTGTACGAGAGGATGAAGTCTCTGGGGCCTGATGTACCAGAGCTGATCATCCTGCCTGTCTACTCAGCCCTGCCCAGCGAGATGCAGACCCGGATCTTTGACCCTGCACCTCCTGGAAGCAGAAAGGTAGCCTTTTTAATAAATCAATCGCAAACGTCAAAGGACCCAATACAGAGCCTTGAGGGACACCGGGTTATTTGGTTTCAAATTGATTCTCAGTTGAATCACTATACAAGGTTTGACATGTTCGGCTTGTCCCTGTCTATAGGTGGTCATTGCCACAAACATTGCTGAGACCTCTCTGACCATTGATGGTATCTACTATGTGGTGGACCCTGGCTTTGTGAAGCAAAAGGTGTACAACTCCAAGACAGGCATTGATCAGCTAGTGGTGACCCCTATCTCACAGGTTGGTATCTAATAACACAGTACAGTTTTGTAGGACATTTCCGAAGTATGTGTTGATGTATTGACATGTGACATTGAAAATAATTGAACTTTCTTAGGCTCAAGCCAAACAGCGAGCTGGCAGAGCAGGGAGAACCGGCCCAGGAAAGACCTATAGGCTGTATACGGAGAGAGCCTACAGAGACGAGATGCTTACCACCAACGTGCCTGAGATCCAGAGGACCAACTTGGCCAGCACTGTGCTCTCTCTCAAGGTACAGCCAACATCCACAATCTCTGTGTAATATATTCATGAAACCAAACACAATGTTTTTCCATTTTGTACTTGTTTTTATCCAAGTAGTAAATCACTTAAGGTTGTGATTTACTGTTTATTCATAGCGTCTAGGGGGGGGGTAAAATACGCAAAACCATGTTTTGAAGTGCTTTATTGCTTTTAAAAACTACTATTCTTGACTACCAAGTAATATTTCACAAAATTAAACACACAACCACATAAATACAGTCATTAATTGAAAAGAAATAATCACTCTTCCTCCAAGCAATGTAGTTCCTTAAGATAGCAAACCGGTTGCCAAGCAAAACAGGCGAGCATGACTAGTCAGGCTTTAAGAATTGTGGGGGGGGGGGGGGGGATTTGGATCGTTATCTAGACTAGCCATTAATTGTGAAAGTAATGTTCGATCGTTTAACGATCCTGATTTAATTTCTTGACTTTCTCTGCGCCTCCGTTTCTCTGCCATTAACTTCATCGCATTTTACCCAGTCAATTTACTTAAACCACCCATGCGCAGATTAATTGCAAATGAACCATGAAATTTGACATTGTCAGCTTTGATATTTATGGTACGTTCGTTCTAATTGAGTTTTTATGAGGTCACAGGGGTGTGTAACTTGGTCACCTTCCTTTTACCCTTACCTTACCGCTTCACCCAGGCTATGGGCATCAACGACTTGCTGTCGTTTGACTTCATGGACGCTCCTCCCATGGAGACGCTGATCACAGCCATGGAGCAGCTGTACACTCTGGGAGCTCTGGATGACGAGGGCCTCCTCACACGCCTGGGGCGAAGGGTGAGTTACAGCACAGGAAAGGAATTAAGGGGATTTGCAGGGAGAGCCTGGTGATCACGAGTAAATGCTCAGAATCAGGTTAGTGTCTTCATTAGTCACTTGACAGATGACTCAAGATATTGAGTCGTCTTATTAAGAATGAGGAATTATTTTCCCTCTGCAGATGGCTGAGTTTCCCCTGGAGCCCATGCTGTGTAAGATGCTGATCATGTCCGTCCACCTGGGCTGCAGTGAGGAGATGCTCACCATCGTCTCCATGCTGTCTGTGCAGAACGTCTTCTACAGGCCCAAGGTTTGTACACAGGCCATTAACCTTAAACCTTAATGGTGGATAGATACGGTGAGCTTCTCGCTGTTTAGAGATTAACCACTCAGACACATCTGTGTTGTTGATTTGAGGATCTTCTCACAGTAAGTGTTCTGTGTCTCAGGACAAGCAAGCCTTGGCGGACCAGAAGAAGGCTAAGTTCCATCAGCCTGAGGGAGACCATCTGACCCTGCTGGCGGTGTATAACTCCTGGAAGAACAACAAGTTCTCCAACCCCTGGTGTTACGAGAACTTTATCCAAGCCCGCTCTCTGCGCCGCGCTCAGGACATCCGCAAACAGATGCTGGGTATCATGGACAGGTACGGAACCTGGAACGAGATCCGCATAGTTCCATTTTGATCAAAGTCACCGAGGTACCTTTCGATAAGCAAGCGTCCTGTCGTTTTCTCAGACACAAGCTGGACGTGGTGTCTTGTGGGAAAGCCACAGTGCGGGTTCAGAAGGCCATCTGCAGCGGGTTCTTCCGGAACGCAGCCAAGAAGGACCCTCAGGAGGGTTACCGTACCCTCATCGACCAGCAGGTGGTGTACATCCACCCCTCTAGCGCCCTGTTCAACCGCCAACCTGAGTGGTGAGTTCTCCATCTTTTCAACCCCCCTTTCATTTTCCTTGCTTAGTCATGCAATGACATGGATATCAATTCTTTGTGCTTGCTTAAATATTTCTCCTTTTTTCCCCCCAGGGTGGTGTACCACGAGCTGGTGCTGACCACCAAGGAGTACATGAGGGAGGTGACCACCATCGACCCCCGCTGGCTGGTGGAGTTCTCCCCAGCCTTCTTCAAGGTGTCCGACCCCACACGCCTCAGCAAACAGAAGAAGCAGCAGCGTCTGGAGCCGCTGTATAACCGCTACGAGGAGCCCAACGCCTGGAGGATCTCTCGGGCCTTCAGACGGCGTTAAAAGTCTCCTTCTCAAACACACACACACGCACTCATACAATCGAGAAATGTTATGTTGTGCTATTGCTTGCTCCTTGCTGTACAATGCTATTGGTGAAGCATTCATTGACATTGTATGTTGACATTGACTTGTAAATGTAGTTTTGTTTTTCTGGGGGTTATTTTAAACAAACTTTTATAATTTGCCTAAATAAGGTATTTCTTTAGACTTTCACACTTGTATATACATTATCATCAGTTGGGATTTATTAGTTTTGATGGTTCAGTGTTTACTCGTGAGAAATCCATCTTGTGATTCAGACAGCTAAGACAACCCAAGGAATCTGCAACAACTCTCAGTACAAATCTTTTTTACTCTATTTTATAGGGTAAAATAGATATGATACCCTTGCATATTTTAGTTTTACATTTATAGATTGCTTAACTGTGTGAAATTCCCAAAATATGTCTTGTGAATAAATATTGAATGCTTTTGAATAATTGTGACTTTTTTATTTTTTGTAAATAATTTTATTTAGTAAATAATTATTAGAATATATTATATATTATTATATATTAGAATATATAATATATTATTATAAAAACAAAATAACATGTATTGGGTAGCACCATAGACGTATAAGCACGAGGTAGCGCACAACGAACCAATGAACACTCGTAGCAACATGACGTAGCCGGAAGTGGGGCTCACGCATTTTGGAAGCAAAACAAACGATGGAGGAACTCAAACGTCTCGAATATCTTTCCCTAGTTTCTAAAGTATGCACAGAATTGGAAAATCATCTCGGAATAAGCGAAAAAGACCTCGGTATGTTTAACGGCGCTGTGTCTTAATGTATGAAGGAACGTCGTTAAGAGTGGATAGTAGATATCAAGGTGTCCGTTGCTAGCATGCTAACCGTTAGCTTGTCATGTTGTGATGTTTTTCTCTCTCCAGCTGAGTTCGTCATCAACCTGGCTGAAAAGGAACCAACATTTGATGGCTTTAAACGGATTCTGGTCAAAAATGGAGCTGACTTCTCCGTAAGAGTCTTTCCATACTTTAAAACTTTGGAGCCTACTGTATTGTACACCAAATTGCATATAATTTTTGCCGCATCCACCAGCACCCTTCCAGAATCCCACTGCCCTCTGCCACTTTAGCACCTTTAACACCTTAAAAAACTTATATACTATATATACCCATCCCACTTTGTACTTATGTTACTTGTACTTCTATGCTATTTGTATCATAATTGTAGTGTATTTTACATTGCATTCATTTTTTTATTATTACGTTCACATATATGTTCTATGTTTGCTCATTTCTGCCACAGTGAATTCTATGTCTCTAAATCTTGCATAGCGATTAAACCTCATTCTGATTCTGATTGAACGCCTCTTCTACAGGACTCACTCATCGGTAATTTGCTTAGAGTTATCAAAACCATGCATCCATCCTCAAGCATCAGAAGTAAGTTATAATCCATTCAACTTTGTTTGAGCACTAATTAACATTATGGTATGTAACATATACTGACGGACCTTTGGTTTGTTCATAGTTCCAGAGCCTGTTGCCAAGCCGAAGACTAAGAAGGATAAAATGAGAGAAATGTTCCCTGGCTTGTGCAAGCCGGACAATCCTCCGGTCAGAGTACGTGTCTCACTTGAGATGTTGTCAATTTTGGGTCGACGTAGATTGTTATTACCAGTACTGTCTAACACTCTGGATCCGTGCATGGTTTATCCTTCATAATATTGACAACTCGCCTCTCTCACATTCTTTCAGAGCCAAATACAGATAGAAAATGATGAAAAAGTAGCAGCAGAAGCCATGAAGGAGTTGGAGATGTTTATGCCGAGTGTCAGCGGAAGTGACTCAAAGTAAGGGAAAATTCAATTTTTTTAATAAAGTACCCTGAATAAGGGTACCCCCCCTTCATGATAAAACCTTACCTTACAAGTGTGCATGTACATGCAGTGAAGGAGTTTGGGCATGTTGGTTTGCCAGTGTTTGGCATGTTTAGTCTTAAACCCTGTTCTGTCACAAGGGTGGACGATAAGCGCAAGCGGAGCCGAAGCCGCAGCAGAAGTCGCAGCAGAGGCAGGGACAGAGACAGAGACGGAAGAAGTCACCGTTCCTGGTCCCGCTCGCGATCGAGATCCGGAGGCCGGGAAAAGGATCGGAGCCGCAAAAAGAGACGCGCGTCCCGCTGGAGCGACCGGACTCCCAGTCCGAGCAGAGACAGGGACCGGGAGAGAGACCGAGATGTGGACAGACATGCAGAAGACCGCTGGAAGGACAAACATGTGGACCGACCTCCGCCGGAGGAGCCTTCAGTAGGGGACATCTACAACGGCAAAATCACCAGTACAATGCAGTTCGGCTGCTTCGTCCAGCTGGAGGGCCTGAGGTGAGGGAGCGACAGATATGCCTTCTGATTTATAACTTATGTCATCCAGCACGTTGTAACTACAGCTCCAGGTTTGTCACGGTTTAACAAGTGTCTGTTATCATAGGAAACGCTGGGAAGGACTGGTCCACGTTTCGGAGCTGCGGAAAGAGGGACGCGTAGCGAACGTGGCTGATGTGGTCACCCGGGGTCAAAAGGTCAAAGTTAAAGTGTTGTCTTTCACCGGCACCAAGACCAGCCTCAGTATGAAGGTAAGACAACAAGGCAGCAGTTAGCCAACCGTCTGGGCAAACATGGATTCCGTTCGTTCGTGCCGCACGTTCACCGGCGCAGTCATCGTGTTTGTGAATGTTTGGCAACCTCGTCCCCTTGACAGGACGTTGACCAGGAAACTGGGGAGGATCTAAACCCCAACAGGAGGAAGAACATGGTGCCGGAAGGAGGGGAGGAGACGGCCATGAGGAACCCTGACCGCCCCGCCGAGGTCAACCTGGGCCACGCCCCTGAGGTGGAGGAAGACACCGTGGAACGCAAGAGGCTCCACAAGATCACCGACCACGAAAAGTGGGAGATCAAGCAGGTACGGTACCCTCCCGCGCATGCGCAAAGCCTCATCGCATTGTTCTCTCCTCTCAAACGATCCTGTTTCATGGTTCCCATCTTTAGATGATCGCCGCTAACGTTCTCTGTAAAGAAGAGTTCCCGGAGTTTGACGAGGAAACCGGTATCCTGCCCAACATCGACGACGAAGAAGGTGCAGCTCAGCTAGCATGCCCCAGACTTTAACCCAGCAGTGTAACGGGTTCACGGCCGTCTTGACGTTGATGTTGATCTGTACTTGCTTCAGAGGAGGAGCTGGAGATCGAGTTGGTGGAGGAGGAGCCTCCCTTCCTGAGAGGACACACCAGTCAAAGCATGAACCTGAGCCCGGTCAAGATCGTCAAGGTAAACGCCTGCCTCTTCCTTACATCCTCGTTTCACTCCCAACGATTTGGACTGACGAAATGCTCCTCTCTCCCGACTCCCAGAACCCAGATGGCTCGCTGTCCCAGGCTGCGATGATGCAGAGTGCTCTGGCTAAAGAGAGGAGGGAGGTGAAACAGGCCCAGCGCATGGCCGAGATGGATTGCATCCCCACAGGCCTCAACAAGCACTGGATCGACCCTCTGCCTGACGGTGAGGCTTTCTTTACCATCTGCGCCGCATTAACAACGCAACATAAGTCTAGTTGGAACAAGACAAGTTCGATTTGACCACAGCTTCCAGAGACTTCCTCCGGAGTTCGCAAGCCGGGGGAAGATCTGAGTTACTGCTGGCTGGAGATGGTTATCTGCTCCCAGGCTGGGTTAAGAGGGTTGTGGTGCAGAGGAACATAGTGGATGTCTGTGCAGTGTCTTACACAGCCTGAGGGGAGTGGGTCTGGGCTGCTTGTGGGAGAGGCACTGTTCCTGCCAGACCACTGGAGATGGCCTGACTCACCATTTATCCAAAGGGGATGGAGGTTAACGTCGTGCCAGTCCATCGCAATTAAAAAAATGGACTTTCCTTCTTACAGTTGAGGGAAGACAAATCGCGGCCAACATGAGAGGCATTGGCATGATGCCCGTCGACATCCCAGAGTGGAAGAAACATGCGTTTGGGGGCAACCAGGCCTCGTACGGGAAGAAGACGGAGCTGTCGATCCTGGAGCAGAGAGCCGGCCTGCCCATCTACAAGCTCAAGGAGCAGTTGGTCCAGGTAGATCGCAGCAGCTTCCTGACCTCATTCTGGAGGTTTCTTTTCAATGTTTTCGAAGTACCTCAAATGACTTCTTCTGTGTTCTTCACTCGCAAGGCTGTTCACGACAACCAGATCCTGATTGTGGTTGGAGAGACTGGATCTGGAAAGACCACCCAGATCACCCAGTATCTGGCTGAGGCCGGCTACACCACACGGGGGAAGATCGGCTGCACCCAGCCTCGTCGTGTAGCAGCCATGTCTGTGGCCAAGAGAGTCGCTGAGGAGTACGGTTGTTGTCTGGGCCAGGAGGTGAATAAGATCCAGAAAACTGGAGCTTAAGATATGGGAGAAAAAACAAACATGTATTACAAAGTTGATGTGTGTAAGGGATTCTTGTTGTAAACATCTCACCCATCCTCTCCTCTTTCCACTACAGGTGGGGTACACCATTCGATTTGAGGACTGCACCAGCCCAGAGACGGTCATCAAGTACATGACTCACGGCATGCTGCAGAGAGAGTGTCTCATCGATCCGGACATGAGTCAGTACGCTCTCATCATGCTGGACGAGGCCCACGAGAGGACCATCCACACCGACGTGCTCTTTGGCCTGCTGAAGAAGGTACAGCAGAGGAACCCCTCCTTCACTGGGTCCTCTGGCATCTGCTGAGCGAATATGTGACGCCTCTCTTTTTCTCCTCTCAGACGGTATTGAAGCGAAAAGACCTGAAGCTGATCGTGTCCTCTGCCACCCTGGACGCCGTCAAGTTCTCCCAGTACTTCTTTGAGGCGCCCATCTTCACCATCCCTGGCAGAACCTACCCAGTGGAGGTCCTCTACTGCAAAGAGCCTGAGACAGACTACCTGGATGCCAGCCTCATCACAGTCATGCAGATCCACCTGACCGAGCCCCCTGGTACGAGTCCTCTTCTCGTCAAACCTTGACCACACCCCCCTCTACCCCCCCTCCACCAATGACGTTCCCTCTAAAAGCCGCATGACGTTTCCTGCTTCTTCTAGGCGACGTGCTGGTGTTCTTGACGGGTCAGGAAGAGATCGACACAGCCTGCGAGATCCTGTACGAGAGGATGAAGTCTCTGGGGCCTGATGTACCAGAGCTGATCATCCTGCCTGTCTACTCAGCCCTGCCCAGTGAGATGCAGACCCGGATCTTTGAAGCAACACCTGCTGGGAGCAGAAAGGTGCAGCACCCAAACAGTCGCACCCTTTCAATTCTAACCAGCAAGATTGAATGCGGAATTCCCTTTGAGCTTGGCCCCTTTGTCCCATGTTTGATATTGAGTTTCTCCTCACGCGTACAGGTGATCATTGCTACAAACATTGCGGAGACCTCTCTGACCATTGACGGTATCTACTATGTGGTGGACCCTGGCTTTGTGAAGCAGAACGTGTACAACTCCAAGTCTGGCATCGATCAGCTAGTGGTGACCCCTATCTCACAGGTGAACCAACTTACGAAAGATCGTCCCCTCGGAAAGACTTTGAAGAACGTCTGGAAGTGTAGCCCTGATGCGGACGCAGGTGCAATTCTAAACCCCCCTGCCCCCTCACCTCTCTCTCATTCTCAGGCCCAAGCCAAGCAGAGATCAGGCCGTGCTGGCAGGACCGGCCCGGGGAAGTGTTACAGGCTGTACACGGAGAGAGCCTACAGAGACGAGATGCTCACCTCCAACGTCCCTGAGATCCAGAGGACAGACCTGGCCAGCACGGTGCTCTCTCTCAAGGTACAGGATCGATCCACACCCCCAACAAATCTGAAACCTTGCATCTGCAGTTCTTTATCTTCTTTTCTTTCAATGACCTCTTCTACCTTTTTACGTTTCATTGTTCGTTCCTTAACCTTGTTGCCGTCTCCTTTCCAGGCTATGGGCATCAACGACCTGCTGTCGTTTGACTTCATGGACGCTCCTCCCATGGAGACGATGATCACAGCCATGGAGCAGCTGTACACTCTGGGAGCTCTGGATGACGAGGGCCTCCTCACACGCCTGGGGCGAAGGGTAAGACAACACCTTGAAACCCTTTTTACCTGACCGCAGACTCACATCCACGGAACTAAGTAAGAGAGAGACATTAGATTAGATTAGATAAACCTTTATTTGTCCTCCAGGGGTGGAAATTGCAGTTCACAACAGCAGCAGGGTAAAGTACAGCACACAGAGTTGCAGGGTAATATAACAATAATAACAATAGGGGGGCACGATAAAGTCCAGTATAAAAAAATAAAATTAAAAAATAAGTAAATTAAGTAGACATATAGACAGTTATTGCACAATAACTCTTTTCTCTGTATGATGTTAGGAACCTCCTCAACCTTTTGGATACTTTCAAATGTTGTCGATTGAGAACGGGAACGTTTTTTTTGTTTTCACGTCATATTGATGGTCTTTTCCCTCCGCAGATGGCTGAGTTTCCCCTGGAGCCCATGCTGTGTAAGATGCTGATCATGTCCGTCCACCTGGGCTGCAGTGAGGAGATGCTCACCATCGTCTCCATGCTGTCTGTGCAGAACGTCTTCTACAGGCCCAAGGTTTGTACACAGGCCATGCTAGGTCACCTTATACTACAGCATGTCTAAACATCTACCAGGCTTCTAAACATGTGCCGTCACAGCAAGGAAACATTTCAAAATGGCCAAAGTTGCCTTCTAGCCTGCCAGCAAGCGAACGCAGTCTCCAAAAACACAATGTTTCGCGGTAAATTACGAAAGAATGTTCCTTCTGTGCGTCTCAGGACAAGCAGACCATGGCGGACCAGAAGAAGGCTAAGTTCTTCCAGAGCGAGGGAGACCATCTGACCCTGCTGGCGGTGTATAACTCCTGGAAGAACAACAAGTTCTCCAACCCCTGGTGCTTTGAGAACTTCATCCAAGCCCGCTCCCTGCGCCGCGCTCAGGACATCCGCAAACAGATGCTGGGTATCATGGACAGGTACGGGACATGTTCGATCTAGCAGTCACAATTAGGGATGACCGTTAACCTCTGAAGTGTCTAATATTATTAAGTAAAAGATGTTTTTACCCATTAGGAGTTGCTTTTTAGATACCAGCATATACAGAACAAACAGGCATTCAAAAATCCAGGTTTCTTAAAGTAAAATCCCCCAAATCTAAGGCCAAAATTCGAGCTACATTTGAGATACCAAGCCAGTTTGAGTCAGACCAGACTTCTCTTCTTAGAACTTAGGCTATGACTATATGACAGATTTTTGGATCATGTCACTTCAGATTTATACATTTAGGTAAATCTAGCAACATCATCCCTAAATTGGCAACCCTGTTTAACCGATAAACATGACAGAATGTCGGTTTCCGGATGAGTCAAGCTCCTTCACACACATTCTGTCGTCTTCTCAGACACAAGCTGGACGTGGTGTCTTGTGGGAAAGCCACGGTGCGGGTTCAGAAGGCCATCTGCAGCGGGTTCTTCCGGAACGCAGCCAAGAAGGACCCCAAAGAGGGCTACCGCACCCTCATCGACCAGCAGGTGGTGTACCTCCACCCCGCCAGTACCCTATTCAACCGCCAGCCCGAGTGGTGAGTCACACCTTGTTGTTTAACGCGAAGGCTAGTTCTCTGTTTGCATAATAGGTCTTCAAATGCAGGATCCCATATTCAGTGATTTGTTTCTGATAGTTCTCTGTACTGTTTTAATAGCGTTTTAACATTAGTAATGGGTTCTTTTGCAAGTGATGTTACTTTTAAGCCCACCTCATATTCAGTGAACATTTAGTCATTTAGCAGATGCTCTTATCCAGAGCGATTTACAGCAAGTACAGGGACGTTCCCAGAGCCAAGTAGGGTGAAGTGCCTTGCCCAAGGATGCAATGTCATGTTGCCTTATTCGGGCATGACAACCACAACAACCAATGAACTGACAACCTTCTGATCAGTAGTCCAACGCTCTAACCCAGGGGTGGGGAACCCTGGTCCTCGAGAGCCACAGTCCTGAAGGTTTTAGACAATTCCCTGCTCCAGCACACCTGATACTAATTATGAGACTTCCACAGCTTGATAACAACCCTTCATTATATTCAGGTGTGCTAGAGCAAGGAAACATCAAAAAGCTTCAGGACTATGACTCTGGAAGACCAGGGTTCCCTACCCCTGCTCTAACCACTCAGCCACCTGTGAACTCTTTTGATTTGAACGTTTCAACTCGGTCCTCCTTCCCAGGCTGGTGTACCACGAGCTGGTGCTGACCACCAAGGAGTACATGAGGGAGGTGACCACCATCGACCCCCGCTGGCTGGTGGAGTTCTCCCCAGCCTTCTTCAAGGTGGCTGACCCCACACGCCTCAGCAGACACAAGAAACACGAGCGCCTGGAGCCGCTGTATAACCGCTACGAGGAGCCCAACGCCTGGAGGATCTCTCGGGCCTTCAGACGGCGTTGAGGAACTCGACACGCCGCAGGGGCGCGGCGTTAATGAGACTTTCACGGGTCCCGCTTTTCATCGGAAGGTCTTTTCGTGGATGTCAGTTGTCGTGTGATTTTTTTAATGCTCCGTGGAACTAATTGAATTTTGTGTTTTCTTAGGCATACATTTGTATAAATCGTAACCAATTGAAAAGGGTCCATCGCAATGCACTCAATCCTTTTGCAAGATACATCTAATTAAACGTAGGCTGAAAAATGTTCATTTAAAGTCAGACAGATTAAAGTAAGAACTATAATACCAAAAGTGATTGTTTTCTTTATTGATATCTCTTACAAAAACATACATATCTTTTGGGTGATGTCTACATTGGGAAAGGATGCAGTTTTCAGGCTGGGCCAGAATGGCTGAATTAACACTGTAGTTGTCATGTTCACAGGTGTGAATGATGCTAGCTGACACACGAGGAGGTAGACAAACTGAATAGGCAGACAACACTAGGTTATTGCATAAAAACCAGTCTACAAATATGAGAACACCACCAACGCCACAAAAGTTTTCCCACTGACAGAAAAAAAAGCTTTGACTCATAGGGTAGTAGTAATATTGGGTCTTTATTAAGCAATCTCTTTAACCACAGTCGCGTGTATGGATTGAATAGGCCTCAGAAGTGAGAGGAATGCGGCTCTTAAAAACTCAAAAATCCCTAATGAGATTAATTTAAACAAAAACAAAAAAACACCATAGCCTTATATACAAGTGGATGGGGTGGGCATGTGCAAGAGGTGCAGGGGGGCCACAGGGGAATGGCAAGGTATGATGGGATATGACATGAAGGGGGGCCTCAGAGAGGGGGGGGGGGTGAATGGTGGCATTAGTACATGTAGCCTTTGGAATAGGGCTGGGCTCCCATGTTGGGAGGGGCTTGTTCGGAGGGGTAGGACACCCCCTCGTCCAGATGGGACAGGGGCACGGTGTCCTCCTCGTTGACGTAGCGCTCGAACTCCGCCTTCAGGCTGGGCCGCTGATTGTCGGGGAAGGCCAGGGAGATGAGGGCCTCGGGCTCACACACAAACTTGTAAACATAGCGCTCTCCTGCCACCTGGAAACACACCGACAGCAAGGAGCAGACTTAGAGAGTGTCTTTACATATCTATAGTACAGTACAGTGCATCTCAGTGAAAAATGGATTTGCTGATGTTCCAGCTGTTACCTTCTGCATAATTCCCTTCTCGTAGTAGTAACGCAGAGAGCGACTGAGCTTGTCATAGTTCATGGCTGGACGGTTCTTCTGCATCCCCCACAGCCTGGCCACCTGGGAGGGGAGGAGAGAGGAGAGAGAGGGCCAGAACAGAAGGACAGAGAGGAGAGAGAGGGCCAGAACAGAAGGACAGAGAGGAGCACGTTCACGTCAAGGACAGGGAATCTTCAGTTCTAGGGTGTCACCACTAGGTGGCCCTCAGTGACAAGTCAACTGGGAGCTCCACAAGTCTGTGGCCTTTACATGCCAGGATAAGGGCGAGTCCTCGCATGTGGATTCACTTCCTTTTTATGTAACCCATAACCACTTGAATGTAACCAGCAAAGTCCCACTATGTACGCAGTGAAATAAGAGTCGCGGCAAGCTGTCACACTCCAGTCCAGGAAAATCCTGACCCCTGCTTGAACTCATATCAGCAATGGGGGGGGGGGGGGGGGGGGTGTCCATTTCATTTGTCACAAGCAGAATGTGCTGTGCGAATACATGGACTAATTGTTGACTAACATCCAGGTCATCGCGACTGCTGTAAGAAAGAGGGAGGGGGAGAATGCAGACAAGCAGGCTTCTATCTGGGGGGGGGGGGGGGGGGTTAGGGGTTAGACGAGTCCCGGTACTAGACCAGCACGTTTGATCTTTGAGAGCTTCTCTTTGCCTTAATTGCTCTTGTTAAAACTCTTTCAGCATGAATTTTTAATGTACAGTAAAAAGATAATGGAAAAAAGTGGATCTCTTAAGAAAACAAGATCTTTAAATCTGCACTTGTTGTTCTTGTCCGGACGAATCTCTAGACTTTACGATGCTGGTAGAATTGCATTTATGGAAATAAAGGAAAATACACTGAACGGTGTTTTGCGTGTGAATGTATTGGTGGATGAAGACCCTGCCCTCCATTTTGTGAGAATCTACTGTTTCGTGTGGTAAATAATGCATGGAAGCTAATGGGCGGTTTGGACCAGCATGCAGACCCACAGGGACGACTAGTGAGGTGAGGAACCCCAATCTGAGGTCTCGCTGCTGCCAAATGGTAGAACTTCAAGCCAAACCTCCAGACTCTAACTTACGACAAGGCCATTCCCAAAAGACTCAGCAATGAGACACGCAGTACAGGATTTTATATTCTTTCGATACATCAGGACCAGACTTACCTCCTCTGGTTCGATGAGCTTGAACTCCATGCCACGACCGGTCCACGCGATGAAGTGGGCATTGCCCGGGTCGTCCAGCAGAGCCACGAGGAACTGCCAGAGCTGCAGAGAGCCGCGGCGCTGGTAGGGGGTGCCCTCGCGGAACACGCTGCCCCCTTCCTGCTTCACCTCGCCTGGGGAGGGGGGGGGAGACGGAGAGCGCCTAAGGGTTAGACCGACACCGGCAACAATGCTGCGGAGCTTGTTTACTAATTACCAGAGCTGAACTGGGTCGTATCTGAAGAGCCTGTGCATTTCACCGGTTAAACCAGTGCAGGAACCCTCAGGTTCTCCACTCATCATTCTTGGTTGTCATTAATCACCTCGCTGGAACTGGACTGGAAGTGTCTCATCATGACACAGGA
The DNA here is from genome assembly GCA_030340665.1 of Neosalanx taihuensis. Lineage (NCBI taxonomy): Eukaryota > Metazoa > Chordata > Actinopteri > Osmeriformes > Salangidae > Neosalanx > Neosalanx taihuensis. Next base: position 11,334,838 of record CM059303.1, on the reverse strand, counting down.
GCCTAGTCCTGTTCCCTGCTTACAGAGAAACCAAACCCACTAACTAACCTCCAAATCGTGGTTGTCAGTTACAGACTCGCTTAACTGTTACCGTGTAGTGACACTATCTGATACTTTTGGCACACAGGAGCGCTGATACTGATACAAGCTGATTGGCCGCGATAGGGATTTGAAAAACTACCATGCCATGCGACTCGATGGGTTCTGTTTCCCCCCTCGCTATGGAACCTGACAATCAGAGGGGCCTCATCCATAAGGATCGGTTCTCCCTGACACCCGCCGAAGATTGCTGATTGGACGGGAGTGGATTGGACGAGGGGTGCAGGGCTCACCTTCGAATTTCTCGGGGACGACTCGGGAGTCGTTTTCAAACAGATAGCCTGCAAACAAAAAACCCCAGCTTAGGTTATTATCGGTTCAAGTGATCGAGCTCTCACGAAACTTCATTGGTTAAAAGGATCCTGCTGAACCTTGAGTTTGGCAGCTTCGCATAATAATGTGCACACTTTGTATAGAGCTTTGCACTCATTCTAATTCACCAATATTAAGGGCACTTTAGAATACTTTAGGCACTTCATACACGTTAAAAGCTATCGCGGTAGTTTAGCTCCAACTTTCAGTCAGTGTTGAACAAGAGAAAAGCCTTGGTTCTCACAGAACGACCAATCTGTGTTTCCAGTGTAGATGTTGCTGAACAAGTACTGGAATTACCCAAAATGGTGTGATAAACAATGGGTGCCTAGGAAGCTTGTTTTTCTGGAAAAACACACTGCTTTTTCCAGAAGTAATATTTATCTTAGGATTCCTGAGGCAGGGGTGAGGCTAGTACCTCTGCCAATGGAAACACACCGTCGGTTAGCCAATGGAAATACGGAGCTCCTGGACTGGTTAGCCAATGACAGCCGAGGCCCAGCCAGAACTGGCCTCGTTTAGATAAAGGGAACATCCAGCCGTATTCTTCTGTTCTCTGCTGTTACGCGTAGAACTTTGTCACAATAAAGAACGGGAGTTTACCTTCGTTGCTGTGCTGGGGGTTGGGGAAGGCCTCATTGTGATGGAACATTGAGGGACATCCAGGTACATCTGCAAGGAGACAAAGAACGAGGAGAAACGGGGTCAGGTTTCGGACGATGGCGCAGTTTTCGATGCGGAAACATCACCGGCTTCTTCGTCCACAGCCGTATCCATGGGGACACACCAGAAAGCCTATCGTGCGCACATTTTTTTGGGGCAGAAACCCATTCATCTTGATATCTCTTGTCTGCCGTGGTATTTTTAGGCCATGAGTAAGCAACTTCGGTACGGTAGCAAGAGACCTGAGATCCAGCAAACTGGGCCTGTTCGAATCGCCCTATCGCAGTGAGGCACAAACCAGGCATGCTGAATTTAGATGGGCTCTTTGTATGAGGCTTCTACCAGCACGCAATCAAACAAATAAAGAACCAGGTTGTAAAGATGATACAACCCTCTCCCTCCTGATCTCGAGATGCTTTGGTCTGTTTTGGTTGGGATCTGCTTGGTATGTGTGTGTGCCTGTGCATGTATTCACGTTCCTGGTCAACGTTAGGGGCGGAGAGGTTGAGGTGGCTGAAAGGTGCATCTCTCCCCCCCTACCCCTCGCCCATGATTCACTCCTGGGGAATGTAGCTCCAGTGGCTGTGGCCCTGATAAGATGTCACTGGGGAAGGTCTAGCCCTCCATTCCGGGGCCGGCGCTCTATCACACTGTAAATAATCAGGCTGCCAGAGGGAGGTGGCTGCCTCGGGGGAGAGGAGGCCAGACAGACTCGGAGAGAGAGACAGCCAGGGTGAACCAGGCACCAAGCCGTTGGGGGCCATTTGTCTGTCTTTTCGAAGCTCGCAGAACCCCAGAAGCGAACAGCCGTTCGAATGTGGGAAAAATGAACTAAGTCGTGTTTGTACGAATGAGCAAGGGGCAGTACACCTCTCTGAGCTGCCCCACCCCCCTTAGCCCCCCTCCCCCAGCTCCTCCCTAGCAGGAGGGCATCCCATCATAACCACCCTTTGGTTGTCGCCTCTTCCCGTCAAGGCCGAAAGAAACAGCACCCCCCCACAAACACACCCCCCCACCCCACCCCCCCCCCAAAAAAAATATAAGCACGAAGAAAGCGGAAGGTATTTAGGTCGCCGTTCTGTGTTGCTGTTGTAAAGAGCGATGCTAGTTTCACCGCTGGAAGGCTGCCTTTGTACTGGTCTTGTTTTCCACCGGGCCCCCGGGGGCCCCTGTGAGAACCACAACACAGAGCAGCCCCTGCTCCCAGAGGAACGGCCGTATCGCTAACAGAGCATCACACGCAGGTAAATGAGGACATACCGTGTGGAGGATCGTGTTTCAAACCCTCCCTTTGGTTTGATCGCACCACAGCTAGCTGGGAGAGAGAGGCCCAGGAGCTGCGGCTAGGCTAGGCTAGGCTAGCTGCTTGGCGGCGCGGGAGGGCTGGGGCCCTGCGGAAGCTGCGGCGCGAAGGCCCCTGGTCCGGCTGCTCTACCCCCCCCCCTACCACCACACCTCTGGCTCCCATCCTCCTCCTACCACCTCCCCTTCACCCTCACCCCCACCCCACCTCCCCCCCAGCCTAGCCAGTGAGGGGTTCAGGTTACCGCGGCCACGCTCATTTTTCCATTATGAGTTCATCTGCCTGCAGAAAAGGAAGCCGCTGTTGCAAGCGGACACCCCAGAGAGCTCCGCTGGGGACTCTAGGCTTTCCAGTGCCCTCCATTTTCTCAATGAAATTCCTCCGCTCCCACTCTCACACAGAGACGTGCGGAGGGAGGGAGGGAGGGAGGGAGGGAGGGAGGGAGGCAGGGAGGGAGGGAGGGAGGGAGGGAGGGAGGGAGGGAGGGAGGGAGGGAGGGAGGGAGGGAGGGAGGGAGGGAGGGAGGGAGGGAGGGAGGGAGGAGCGTGGCGGAGAGAGGGGAAAAAACTGTCAGCCTCTCTCTTTTTTCTTCTCTTTTTTCTTTTTGGGTTGTTGGCAAAGTGTCAAGGAGTTGAAAGGAGGAGTTTAGAGAAGGAGTGGGGAGGAAGGGCAAAGTCTAGAAGATACTGTATGGAAGTGTTTTTGGACATTTTGTTCTTAAGGTTAGTTAGGCACACTGTGGAGGTTTTTTGGTCTGGAGATTTCACTGTTGGTTCAGTGTCAAGCTATACGACAAATAAGCTCCCAGTTTGTCAGTGCCTTGGGATATGACCTTAGAAGATCTATTATCATGAAGGTCAAACAGTGGGGCTAGGTCAGGGGTCGGCAACCCTGGTCCTAGGGAGCCACTGTCCTGAAGATTTTAGACGTTTCCCTGCTTTAGCACACCTGATTCTAATGGAGGGTCATTATGAGGCTTCCACAGAGCTTGATAACGACCCTTCATTAGAATCAGGTGTGCTGGAGCAGGGAAACAGCTAAAATCTTCAGGACAGTGGCTCCCTAGGACCAGGGTTGCCGGCCCCTAGGCTAGGATGTAGACAGGAATAAAGAGCAGTCTACAGGCTGTTGTCTCTACCCACCTGGCTCATAGGTGTAGTCGGTTGGCTCCTGCTTGACCATCATGTGGGCAGGTGGGAACCTGTGTGGATGAGGGTGGGGGTGCGGGTGCGGGTGCGGGTGAGCCCCGTGCCCAGGTCCCGGCCCTGCCATGTGGGCTGCTCGCTCGTAAAGAGGGTCCAGGTACTCCTGCTTGAAGTTCTGCTGGAGGTAGGGGAGACAGGGGTCCGAGTGTTGCCGGTGGTAGACTCCACCACCTCCCCCGCCACCGGGACCACCTCCCCCGCCGCCACCCACTCCCCCAGCCCCTCCAGCTGGGGCGGAGGGCATCCGCTGGTAGGCCTGGCCCTGAGGGGGGAACTGGGGGCACATGTCTCCTGAGGGGGCCTGATACCTAAAACGGGGTGACATGTGAAAGTATAAACATGTTATACAGTTATACAGCTTATACAGTATGATTCCGTACACGTGTGTATTTCAAATCAAATCAACATTTATTTGTATAGCCCTTTTTATAAGCAATGTCACAGAGGGCTTCACATATGCCCATAGAACTGCCCCTCAACCAACCTAAACCCTCAAGGAAGACGAGGAAAAACTCCCAGAAAAACTCACTAGGAAGAAAAAATGGAAGAAACCTTGGAAGGAGCAATTTTGTTGTGTATTTGTTGTGTATCTGCATTACCTGGGGTTCATGGGGTAGTTGTGGCTGGGCAGAGGCTGCGAGGCAGCAGGAGAGTTCATGTAACCTGGGTCAGGTCCAGGGCCAGGTCCAGGACCAGGGCCAGGCCCAGGGCCAGGCCCGGAACCAGGCCGCACTCCTACTGCAGGCTTGGGGGAGTAATGCTGCAGAGGGCATGAGTTCTTAGGTCCAGCAGTCCTCTTCTGGTCGTAGGCACTGGAACACAAACCCCCAAAAGTCAGCCAAACGCACTACCAATGTAACGTTTGTGCTAGCCCTGACCGTCAGTCAAACAAGCTAACGTGAATCACATAAGCGTCTAACGTGCGTTATAGGAGTCCACATAGGCTGGGGGCAGTGGGGGATGGGAGTGCTGTGTTCCATGAGGGTTGTGGTCAATAAGCAGCGGTTGGGTGCTTTGCTGCTCTGACTTATAGATGAGAATTGACCCGAATTGACCAGAGTGGACTTTTTGTTTTTTTTTACAAGCCTCGAACAACCTCGAAAACAATCACGGCCTACATTAGAGTCCTGTTCTGTTGTCCAGAGAGGACTAGCCAGATGCCGGCCGGAGCTCTTACCTGGCGTAAAGGCACTGTTCTCCATTGGGGTAGGTGAAGGTCTGCTTGTGGCTACAGGACTGGCTGGGATCGGAGCCTGGACTCTGGGGCTCCTTCTTGATGGTGACAGGAGGGCTGTGGAATGCCACTGCTGGAGACGGCAGACAGAGGAACAGGTTGGCACACACGGCAAGGCCCGTCCCCCAGCTCTGACCCCGCCCCTCTCTTTCTGTCGCCGTGACTCAAAGTCCTCGCGTCCGTGCAGGAATCTCTGATGCATACCAAACTTCGTACGCCCCCAAAAAAACAAACAAGGAACGCAGACAGATCTAAACACACACACACACACACTCCCTGAGACACGCGTTAGAACATTCCTGTTGTCAGTTCGGAAGCTTCGTGTGTCTCCGCCTCCTTGTCCTCAGCGTTCCAGACACAACACCAGTCGTAACGTTCTCACTCAAACTTGACCCGAATCTAAACAACAGCCCCTGGCCAAGGAAGCTGTCTTCCATGGTGAAGGCTGCACACGAACAGGACCACTTTACTGCGTGCGAGAAAGCTTCTTTCAGCTGTGTCCTAGTGTAACATGCTTGAGTTGGATCTGGAGAAGAATATTTACACAGACGTCACGTTCGTTCGCCCCCGAAAAAACAATCCAGATCTGTTTATTGGATCTGGCTTCAAAGTTTTTTTTCCTTCCTCATTTTTTCCTCTCTCTCTAAATAAGACTCGGACTGTCTATCAAATCCTCTCCTGGAGGGGACCTTTGCCTCGAGGGCCAAAAACGAACCCAAAGCAGATCTTCAAACTGGGCCAATGTTGTGTTTATTATACGAGGGGAGGTTTGCACCCAGTGTACAGTACAGGATGTTTTTCTGGGTCTGAGAGGTAAACAGCAACAGCTGTTCACTCCCAGCTGGGAAGGCCTGTGTTTGTGTGTGTGTGTGTTTGTGTGTGTGTGTGTGTGTGTGGGTGGGTGGAGTTGACGGAACAGGCCCAGCCGAAATCCAAGCCCAGGTAATTACATATTATATCCCATTCACAAAAAGGGAGGGGGAAAGAATGCAGAGACCGGCTGCGTAAGGAGAAGAGTCCCGCCGAGAGAGCGACAGAATAGAAAAGAAATGATGGAGACTTTTGAGGGAGGTGCACAGGCAACCGAGGATCATGTCAGCGCAGAAGAAAACAGATTAAAGCGGAGACAGAAAGAGATCCGATGCGTCGGTTTTGGTCTTCTGTCACTCGGGCAGGTGAGGAAGTCATAGATTCCCCGAGGATCAACTGGATTACAGAGTATTTCCCCAGATTTCCCCACAAGAGCTCATGGAGATCCCATCACACGGAAGCTTCCGGTCCTTGTGGGAGAGCCGGTGCGTGTTCGTTTCAGCACGCCGATCGCTCGCTTCTTCCGCGTGACGGGCAATCTTTGATCCACGGTGTGTGAGTGTGTGTGCATTCACGAGGCCGGGAGGAACAGCTAATGCGACCGGCAGACATATTGTCTTCGATGTGACCCCCGGCCTCTGAGGACAGCCTCGTGCATGTTTGGCTGTCAAACACAGGCCCCGTTGGAACGGAACCAGGCCCCGCGCCGGCCCCTGTCACTCTGGAATGAAACACCGCGCCGAACGGCTAGGGTGCTTACGGCGTGTCACAGAATCTGCCATATTAATTACCCCTGTAAATTAGCACAGGGCATCTCTGAGCAAGCGTGAGGGGTGCTGTTGCCTGGCATGCTCTTCCAATTAGCGCAAATTGGTGGATGTCCTAGTTAACGAATCCCAAAGTGAATCAGCTAATTAATCTAAGGGCCTCCTAAGATAGGGATGAAAAGAACCGTGGAAAATGACTCCTTGAGTTTAGATTTGGTGGAAGATACGGACAGAGTCTGATTTATCTCTGGGTGGAAAGGACAAAACGGGGTTCCAGTTCGGGTCAAAAGGTATTCATGGCAGATCAGGAATACGTTACCGATAAAATATGGCTGTATCAAGGTAATTGTAGAAGAAAGAAAAAAAATGTAAGAACGAAATGACAGTGAGGAGGGAAAAAACGGACTGGCTTTTTGTCTTTTATCTTGTCAGTTGACAAAGCAGTTAACAAAGTAGTGTCGGTGTTATACAATATAGAGAGTGCTCCATTCTGGAGTTTATTTGGGGCAATTGAACTCTGGTTCTCAGACTCTGGTTTCATCCTTTACAAACGGTGTTCAAGGTTACGTCACCTTTTCTTAAAAGGCCTCATATTTCATGAGTTCAGCTCTGCGACCGGAGAAGGCAAACATGGAATCACTGATGAGGTGTTTCGACGTGCCAGGACAGCCTGGCCCCACTTTAAGGCACGCAATGCAACAAGAAGTAGAGGATTCTGGGATGACGCAGAACAAGGGGCGCTCTCTCCGCGTCTCCAGCTCCAACAGCTGGCTGCTGGGGTCCCAGAGGATTTCAAAAGACATCCTCAACCTAACGTCCATCACAGGGGGACGATTTCCTACTTCAATTTGTATACACTGGGCTCCACTTGTATGACTTAGCATTTTCTTTTGGAGTCTCCCATTCACGGCCATTCTTAGCACCGTCTATGGGGATGACCCAGCAAAGGGCTGGGAGGAGGGGGGGGACTTTACATATGTAAATGCTGGGGGCTGGGAGGGGGCGGGGGAGGACACAGGGGTGAAAGGTGATGGTCATGGTTGAGTGCTTTAGGAAGTTGAGGGATAATTAAAAGGGGGAGGGGACGGAGGAGGGAGGAAAGAGGGGTAAGGGGGGGGGGGGGCTATTCAGCCACTCTCCACCACAAACAAATCCTCCACACTTAAGGGTTACCGTCTCTGCCCCCCCCTCCCCCTCTCCACTCTTCACCACTCCAGCCCAGCTCCACCTCCATCCACCAAACCCCTCCAGCCCGGCCCGGCCACACTGGAGGCTCGTCAGCTGGGGGGGGGGGGGGGGGGGGGGGGAGACGGCAGGGAGTCCCCAGGAGACGGCACACACAGTGGGACCCTGATCTGAAGGTGAAGCACCGGGGGACCCGTGGACCCAAGGAGCCACGGCCACACAAGCATGCTCTGCTCCGTATCAAAGGAAACCCACCCCACCCAAAAAAACAGGATCTTAAATCAAAACAAGAAGATGAAAAGATCATGAGGGGGGGGGGGGGTGTATCAACAGCCATCTTTGTTTTAGGGTTAATTGGAAATTAGAAAGCTGTATCGAACATAGGTGGATTAAAAACAATGATCAAAGGACTATTCTCCCCCCCCCCTCCCATTTCCAAATTCCGAGAGGGAAAACCCAATGGTGAGGTGTACTTCCACTAATTCAGCCTGTGAATCACCTACCACTCAAGGCCCTCCAGCAGAGGCCTCAGAGGGGGGACCGAAGCAGGCCTGGAGAGTCTTACCTCCGCTGTTTATCCCTGGGTTGGCCAAGTCCGTCTCTGGTAGTCTTCAGCGTGACGGCTAACGTACCTGGCAGCCCCCAGAGATACTCCTTCCTAAACAGTCCGCCTGCGGCCCCCCCCGACATCAAGCAGAGTGAATCATTTTAAGAGCGGAGAACAGGTACGCCTAACCGCCGAATCGACGCGAGTTACATTGACCTTCGCGTCAACTTTCCCCAGTTGTAGCGCCTTCCCTGCGTTCTATAAACTGCCCTGCCCGGAGGGGGGCTCTCTAAAGTCGGAGAGTTATACACCTGTTCCCCTCTGCCTCATTGATCCCAGAGGAGAGCAATCAATAGCAAACAACCAGGATGCCAATTATGTCACAATGGCTTTAAAGGTTAAAAAGGAATGGATTGATTCTCAGGGATCCCTTACAATGTTTCTGCCTCTGCTGGGGGGCTTCTAGGGGAGCAGGAGCGAGCAGAAGGGCACCTGAGTCCCAGCTGATCTCATGCTGAGAGGCTTATAATGACATTTCTGCTACGCTGACTGTAAAAAAAAAAATACAATAACGTTTAAAGTTATTCGAAAAACGTCTTTACTTTCATAACAACTTCTCCTCTATGGGAGTGGTGAACCAATGTCGCGTTTGATCCTCATCGAAATGGGCATGTTACAAGCGGATACATGAGGCGGCGATCCCGCCGTTTGAAGCCGGGGTCAAACCACACGCGGATGAACACGAGGCTAACCGGGCGCTCGGTGGAAAATCCAGCGGGAGAGCGAGATCACGGTTCAGCGTGTTCAAGACGATTTAGACTTGGAGAGACGATCCAGTCATTCCACTGCTGGATGGAAACATGTGCTGGACATGTGTGCCTCTTAGGTCAGAGCACAATCACAGAGAGACAGAGAGAGAGAGAGACAGAGAGAGAGAGAGAGGGAGAGAGAGAGACAGAGAGAGAGAGAGAGAGAGAGACAGAGAGAGGGAGAGAGAGAGAGAGAGAGAGAGAAAGAGAGAGACACACAGAGAGAGAGAGACAGAGAGAGACAGAGAGAGAGGAGGTAGAGAGACACACACACAGAGAAAGACCGAGACGCTCATAGAGAGATAGAGACAGAGAGAGCAGGCGTAAGAGTAAAAAAAAACAGGAAGTGATCGATGGCGTGAGACAGAGAGGGGGGGGGGGGGGGGGGGGCAGGGAGGGAGAGACAGGGACCCAACATCGTCCAGCCGTGGATCTCTGGGAGCTGATGGGTCCCAGAGTGGCCTTAAAGTCTCCTCACCAACACCGTTTGGCTTCGTCCATTAGTGTCTCCTCCTGGATATCTGATTTACTGGTCACCCCTGCTTTCATCTGATAATGGCTTGTGACTAGGCTTTCTTGAATATTTAAAGCATTGTTGTCAGTTACCTGCCAAACAAGCCTAACAAGATGGATGGATGGCGCTGCGGTATCAACCTTCCTGCAACATTCAGCTTTTTGTCGGCAGCAGCATGTTCTTTTAATTAAGGGTAAGAAAAACGAACGGTTTGAAGTACAGAGGTGTATGACCACACAGAGCACGGAGGTGCTGCGGAAAATGGTGCGAATATTACGTATGAATAAAGTGGCCAAATAAGGTTTTAATATGTAAAGAAATGACCATTCTTTTGTCGTTTTCAAAATCAGCACGTTCGAACCTAAGAAAATATATGTTTTAATGGGAGTAAATGGACGCGAATGACATGTAGTGTGTGTGAGAGATGATCTAAGGTCAGGGGGGAGTGGATGGAGGGTTTAGCTAAATCAGCTCTTTAACCAGAGCTTTGCCCCCGTCGGCCTTAATTCTTCTCAATGAATGAAGCGAGTATCGATCAGCTCTAACAACCAGCAGCTTCAGGTGGCGGAAGGCGGAAGCTGGTTCTCGCGCCACAAATAAGCGGCGACGAATCACGGCAAAGTGAACCGTAACTACGCTTCAGAGTCTGCAAAAAATCAAAACTCGAAAACAATGCTGCGTTCTCATGTAGCTCCCTGATTTTATTATTTGGATCCATCGAAATCCACCCACCGTCCGTCTCTCTCCCCAGCGAATTGCAGTGGATTTGATAAACGTCCATTGAACGTCTATAAATCTTTGTCCCTCACTGCCATTTAGTGAGCACAATACAATACGAGGCCTGTCCCTGGACACAGCCAGCGAGTGGGACGTTCCATCGTTCCAGATAGGGGGGTTGGGGGGGGGGGGGGGGGGGTGAAGGGGTTGTAATTAATCTGACTCAATATTGACTCCTCACTCTCCATCTCTCAGACCTCAATATAGCTGTCCCCTCTTAATGTTTAATGTACCTATCGATTTCCCCCCACTGTTACTGAAATGATATAATGAGCTCCTACTGGCTGAGGCGATATCAACCCTGTGTGGATGTGAGAGGGGAGGGAGGGGAAGGGGGAGAAGGGAGGTGGGGCGGATCTGTCTTATCTGAGACAGAGATAACAGGGAGGGGGGGCAACATTGAGTTTCCATCAAGCTCCAAGAAAGGGGCCCGGACACCTTCCTCTTAATTATCGGAGCGCGCGCCATGTCCAGTATCGCCCTGTCCATCTCTCTCTTCTTCGCTCCCTCTCTCCTTCCCTCCTCTCCCTCCCCCTTCCTTGATTGGGATCTCCATCACGATGCCCAGAGTCGCTGTTTGACCCCCTCATCCTCTCCCTTCGCCCCTCGTCCTGATTTATCCACCCTCTATCTTCATCTATCCATCTCGCCCTCCTCGCCCTCCTCCCCCCCCCCCCCCCCCCCCTCGTTCCATCTCATCCTCTCCCTTCTCCGGGGGTCTTTAGCGGATCGATAACAGCCGAAAGCCGCCTCTCACTCTCACACATGCTCTGTCCTGTGTCAGCGAGTTACTACTAGCACTATCGTCTTACCACCTGCTAAAGCGTAAAGTCCAGGGTTTGTTTCCTGCGTGCGAACCACTGCAGTCCAACTGTAACTAACATGTTTAAGATGAGTACCGTAATTTCCAGACTATAAGCCGCTACTTTTTTTCTTTTTCGCTTTGAAACCTGCGCCCAAAACAACGATGCGGCTAATCTATGTATTTTTCTGGGCTAAAGTGGATTTTCCACGTTACAACGAATGTTAAAACATTCATAAATGCGGCTTTTATACGTGCGCTCAATAGTCCGGAAAATACGGTAATTCAAAGGCTGGCAACTAGATCAAAAACAATATGTGAAGAAAAAAACCGTGCGCATTCGTCGACACACTCCTGGTGTCTGGTGAGCTGGTGCATCGCCTGATCGGCCTTCATCTTTAGAGCGCATCTGTTCCTCCTGGTCCTGCGCTCCTTTTGGAAATAATGAACTTTCCAGCTGCAGAAAACGTCAAAAGCACAGCCGTTGCCCCTTTCCCCCCATCCCCCCCCCCCCAAACACACACGCACACACACTCTATCTACACACACACACACACACACACACACACACACACACACACACACACACACACACACATCCCCTGTGTCCTGTAATAAAACACACTGCCGTCCATTCAGAGAGCCATGCTGACACTGGACTGGATCTGACTGGCTCGAACCTCTCGCCCCCCCGTCCACACCGCTGGTTTGAACCAGCAGACACAGGCCTTGACTCCCCCCCCCCATGGAAGCTGCTTCATGACCAGGCATCGTAAGGGAGAGCACTTTGGAAAGGTGGAATTTTTTTGTTATATATATTTTTTTAAACCACCCAGTTAATTTCGATGTTGTTTATATTAGCACGTAAACACATCCACAAATTGTGTGTGACAGGAGTGCAAATTCCCCTTTTTTCCCCCTCGTTTGAAGTAATGTTGTAGAATAACAGCCCCCCACATTGTGAATGGAGATTCCCTTCTTTTACTCAATGTGCTGCCTCAGCCTGTCTCTCACAACCAACCCATTCATAAAACCACGCTGAAGTGTGTGTGTGTGTGTGTGTGTGTGTGTAGGTGAATGCATGTGTGCTAGCTGTTTTTTTCCGTCTTTACACACACAGATGGACATACACACACACACACAAGCAGGGAAAAGGAATAGTCTTCTCTTGGGGAATGGTATCCAAGCAGGTCACCTGGATGTTGTTGTGGACTTGTTGCGTAGCAGCTGTATTTTGGAAAGGATCAGAAGACTGCGCATTTCTTTTGAGGGGAAAGAGAGGAAAAGAAAGGGAGAGGGAAGAAATAGAGGGAGGGGTTCGCTAATTCCTTCCCTCACTCCTTCACCATGATCCAAACGAGCTCTGATTGGGCCAGCTCTGACTGAATGTACAGCACAGAAAACCAGCACAAACAAGAAGTCCATCCATGACTGGATTGAACACTTCCCAAAATACAGACAAACACTTTTTAGCTGAGCCAAGCTGTTGTGTTCAGAACTCACTATATTCTAGCTCTCTTGCTCTCAGTCCTATTATCTCTCTCTCTCTCGCTTTCCTTCTTTTTTACTCAAATGGACTGGAATCACATTTATTGCCACAACTTCCTATATAATTACTACAAGGCACAAAACTAAACAATTGGCCCACACAACTCAGAATGGGGTGGATTAACTCACATCTTGGAACGCTCAACGTGTGGAGCGAAGACAGAGAGGAAGAGAGAAAGCGAGAGAGTGACAGAGAGTGAGACAGAACGGGGAGGGGGAGGGGGGGGGGCAGATTTAAGATTGGGCTTAGTTTGTTCAGAGACAGGAAGGGGGAGGGGTCACGGTATCCACTTAGAGGGAGAGGGGTGACAGTACTGTGGCGCATTTTATGAATGAAGGCTACCAGCGCTGGAGAGGGAGGAGGGGGGGGGGGGGGGAGAGGAGTTCGAGAGGAGGCGGGGGGGAGGAGCGGGAGAGGAGGAGGGGGGAGGGGGGGGAGAGAGGCACACTTCCTCCTACGCAGCGAGGAACATTTATGAATGGGTCGAGTCTCTCGAGTTTCTCCCGAGTGTAAACATACTTAGAGACTGGAGAAGCGGCTCTGCGAGCTCCAGAACCTCCGTATCATTCAGGCCCTGCACCCGGACACACCGCGCTCACACACGTCCATCTCCCGAGTTAAAAACAAAACCAGAGCAAACAGGATTCATGTTGACTGACACTTTACTGACACGTCTCACCGCGGGCGGAGGGAACACAATAGAACGTGTCTGACAGTCTCATTTCAGAGCAGATTAACCCGCAAACGAGCTGTCAACCCTGAAGAACCTCACACACAAACCCCACCGCCTTTTGTCCTGTCACGAGCTGAAAGACCACTCGGGTGCCTTCAGTCCATCATACGCCGAGGGGGTCCGACATAACTTGAACTATCCTCATGTACTACCGTGGGCTGAGATCATTTATAGCTCAATTACTCCTCAAAAACCCGCAGTAGGTCGGGGATGAGGGGTGGGGGGGGGACGGGGGGACATGGAGGTTGTGTGTTTCCAGAACCTTCCCCTGGTGGAAGTGAGCAGGAAGACCCTCGGCTTGTTAGCCGTTACCAGGGGTGAAGGGCAAGAGATGAGATAGACATACCAGATGTGCAGGTATTGCACAATCGCCCGTTCGTTCCCCTGACCTCCCCCCCCCCCCCCCCTTCCTTCGGCATTCCAGCGAAACCTGGCAGTCTTTTTTTCCCTGATCGCCCCCTCTATTCTCTTCCCTACGTCTCTCTTCCTAAATATACTTCCCCCACGCCCTGTACAGGTAAGAACCCGAGTCAACAGACAAGGGCCATATTTGATTTGCTGTGGCGCCCTTTTCAATACCGTCTCTGTTATTTTTGTCATAGTGGATTAGGCTCTTTGTTTGTCGTCTTAAAGGGCCGTGTTTCTGAGTTTCCAAAACATCTGACTCACCTGTTAAGACCTACGTTACGAGGTAGAAGGACTATGAATCAGAAGGTTTCCGGTTTGAAATCCCGGCCGTGCCAGCATGACGTTGTGTCCTTGGGAAAGGCACTTCACCCTACTTGCCTCGGGGGGGGGGGGGGGGGGGAATACTTGTACTTGCAGTAAATTACTTCGAATAAGAGCGTCTGCTGATTGACTAAATGTAAATGTAGATGAGAGGTCCTTCAACAGAATACTCCCATACTTGGTATGGGAAAATACAAGCCATTTATTTACTCCCAGGAGACGTCAATGGCCTCCCTGCAGGGCAAACCGCAAACATGCAGATGAATATGTTCGCGGCGCCATGTCAACTCGCCTTTCCCATCAAGTGGTGGTGAACACATGCTGGAGCCAGGCACTGTCCCGTCGACTGAGACCAGCTGGAGTCCCTGCAAGCCATCCTGCCAGCGTCTCTCCTCCGCTCTAAGTGAGCTGCCTGTCAAACCGAAGCCCCCGCTGACCCTGTGGATCGCAACGGGGTCAACCGCGAGGAGAACGCCGCCTGTTGATTGGCTGGGCACGGCAGGGGTTAAGTAGACACGACCTCTGGGTGCCCTGGGGTTCATCTCCACTTCCTCCTCCTACATTGTTGCCGCTCAGACAGGAACAATAAGCTTCGGAGGGCATGTGTCACCGGGGGAACCGCAGTTGTGACTCCAGGCTGGATGCATGCCAGAGTGTTTACCCACAAATCGGTGGGGGGAGGATTAGGATCACTTTTTGGCTGATTGGATTACGTTTGAATTATTTCAAGCAATGTTCGGGGGGCATTTAAAAAAAACAGGATCCACAGTTTTGAGTGGGTTTAAAGAGCAAATCGAGCGCTGTGCGTTTGCTAAGTACGCAGTCCCCTCCATATGTTCAAAAAACAAGAAAGGGAAAATCATTCAAATAGCAAAAATACAATTGAGCTACAGAGGAATTTGCTTTTCTATTTTATACCTCGGATGTAGACAAAGAGGCATCTTTGTACAGAGCCTTTGAATGATCTGCTACTACTGGTTTCCTGGGTTCAACCATTCAGAATTTCAAAGCCATGCAAATGAATACCGGGGTAGAACAGCGACATCCAAATCCAGCCATAATGAGAAGGTCATGGAAGAGCTCGAGTGTCGACGATATGCCGTCTCGAAGGAAATGACTTCGACGCAGGCTCAAGAGCTTTTCGAGCACTTTCACAAGCCAAGTCTTAACCTTTGTTAAGAGATTCGTTTTCGTTTCTCTCACAGACGAACACAGAACAGGTTTACGGAAGTCGATGGAAAGTTCCGTAGGCTTACTCACAGTTTTCAGAATGGAAATCGGGAACAAACTGCTCGTCACTGTCAGGAACTTGAGCTGAAATCAGAAAAGGAAAAACAGAAGTGAAAACTCCAAACTTTCCACAACAACAAATCAAATCTGTGAATGAATACAGTGGAAACCAAAATAAACCTGTTAGTCTAGCTAGCACGGGTTTCCTGACTTAACAGGCCTTATCTTGCACAACATGCTAGCTTGGTCATACTAGGAGTCAGGTGGCTGAGCGGTTAGGGAATCGGGCTGGTAGTCAGAACGTGCCAGGTTGATTCCCGGCCGTGCCAACATGACGTTGTGTCCTTAGGCAAGGCACTTTACCCTACTTGCTTCAGAGGGGGGAATGTTGCTGTACTTGCTGTATTGGATAAGAGTGTCTGCTAAATGACTAAAATGTTAATTTACCGGCACTTTTCCAAAAGCTGCAGATCAAAAGACCGTAGTTGAGGTGAATGACGACGTTAGCTCCTTCACAGATCATACTAAACCACTTCTTTGGTCTTCATTCATACTAGCCTAGCTTTTCCACCACATCTAGCAATACAAGAATACTGTGGTTATGTCTACTATAACTTGCATTTGGTCAAAGATAGTCATTTAGTATGACTGACTGGAATGTGTCCATGTGCGTCACAGAGGATGTGTTAGCTGTGAAGTCCTGTTTAGGCCTTCTTAGTGTGATGACCGACTGTACGCTCTGACACATTACGATGGGAAGCCCAAGCCAAGGTGATTTAGATGCACTTACAGTGGAGACAGGGTTAGTGTCACTCACACAGACTATCTATTGAACTAATCCAATGACGGATCGATACAGAAACAAACGCCGCCTCTCCTTCCTCCATCAGAGGGATCTCGTGTCAGATATTCGGTTGAAATCTCACTCAATCCAAACTTTTTTTTTTATTATTTTGGAGTGGGGGATAAAGATCCAGAGATATCTTTAGACTTCACTGGCGTGTGTTGTGGACATGTTAGGTAAGATAGACGCATGTCAGACACTTTCATTTTGTTTACTTGCTTTTTGTATTTTTCAGTTCCCGACAAGACTAAACAAGCCTATCTAAACAAGGAAGCAAGTCAGTCATGTAGGACGACGTATCGCTTGCTTGTGTCCAGTGTCCTCCTGCCCTCCATGGACACAGCTAAGAGGACATTCTGGAAGACCCTTCTTCCAAAATATTCTAGAGGTCAAAATAGATATGGAAGAACAGGGTGGTAAAAAAAATAAGGAAACTGGGGAAATTCTGCGTAAGTTATCTTAGTATTGGCTTAACCCTCGGCGCAAGGTCATTTTATTAGGAAAGTATTTATTTGGTATTGAATATTATCTGACGATAAACGCTAACCATAAACTCCTATTTTTTTTCTTCTCCTGAGGTCAAAGAATTTGTATCGGTTACAAAATATGAGATCACCATACCACATATTCCCTCATTACAATACATGTCAGTAAGAAACTATATACAGTAAGATTACAGTAAACACTCATCTAAAACGTAGACAAATCAATACATGAATGTATGTATTTACAGGTCACTGGGATATCAAGTTACCTACTATATAAACTTACAAATGATACTGTTTTAGCTAATTTCTTATCAATGAATGGTGTGAAAATGGAATGGAACATGCTTTTGCTGAATTGTTTTGACTGTACCAGCCATACCCATACAAGTATAGAAGAACACTAAATTATATTATTACGTTAGCTGGAATTTTCTTATCAAAATCCCTTTCCAATATCAATTGCCCCTATAAATGTTGCAGACTGAAGCACATAAACAGGTTTGAGATAAGCCCACAGTTTATTTTGCCAAGAGTTGAAAAGGTCAGTTTCACCCACTGAACCATGAGCACATTGGCATGTGATTCTGTGACTGTGGCTTAATGGGCCTAACCTCAACTTAGTCTCCACAGTGAAGGCCGGCAACCTTTTAAGATGGCCCAGGTCCAGCTCAGAAGGTTCCTAGGTCTCAAACGAGTTTCCACTGCTTGTGCCTTGCGCTAACGTAATGGGTAAAAAGCGAAATCTTAGGGAAAAGTTGATGGCTATCATTAAATATCATGAACCCAATCATCTAGCTGTGATGGCCAACAAAAACAAAATGGCAGCACATGATGGATACCCGACTAGCCTCTAAAGATATGAAATTGTAGCACTTGGACTACGGTGTCAGGCCTACATTTCCATGCATTCGTCTCAACTATAAACATGTGTATGAGGAAAGTATCCCCTCGAATGAGTTACCCTTTAGAACATTAACGTTGAGTTTTCTCTAGTAAACACGGACAGCACCACAGACCCTGTAGTCAGACGGTGTGCCAGGAGCCAGTGACATCACCCCAAAACACTCGACCTAGCGGGGCATTCAATCTGAACGGCCCTCTCTCACTTCATCCAACCTCCACCAGACCATAAAAACGCAGCACGGAAACCAAAACGGAGAAAAAGAGGAAATAAGAAATTCAAATCCACTTTCACGTACTTTCATGGCGGCTTCCTGTGCCGAGGAAACCGGATGATGTCGTTTTGGAGTCTGCTCAGATAAATGACATTGATTTCTTATATAATGTTGCGTCCTGTAGCTGTACAGTAATATTATTATCCCCTTTTAACTTTACAGTCTTTAGCCCTGAGGAAAAGACTAAAGCTGTTTTATGAGAAAAAGCAGATGCCAATATTTAGTCCACCAGATCAAACAATAAATCATTTCCACTAGTTTCAACATGTCTAAGATGGAATATTCTGGATCCAGCTCAGTAAAGACAGAAAAAAAAGCATTAAGGAGGTCTGAGCGTCAGTGTGACTGGCCCACAGACAAGAGCACAACCCCTGTGCTTAGGCAGACGAAGAGCGTGTGTGTTAGTGCTTGTGTGTGTGTGTGTCTGCGTGTGCTTGTGTATCCGATTTGCTTCCAGGAACACCTCGTCAAGGGCTTTGAGAAGCAAGTCAGCACAAGAAGGAAAGTGCGTTTATACAAGCACAGACGCATGTTCGCTTTTTTTTATTTTTTTTTTACTTCCAGGCACCTTGAATGACTTTTTTTTCTTCTCAATGGTAGATCCTGGGCGGAGCCAGGGGTCTCTCACTCATCTAGACGTAAAGACCAGTGACAAGACGTGACAAGCTCCTGAACTCGAGCCATATAGAACTTTCCTGTCCTCTCTCCCTCTCTCTTCCGTTTGCTGGTAACTCCCTCCAGCTACCCGTTTTTTTACAATGCGGGTGAATCCCTTGCAACCACAATCAGTCAAGATAAGGTCTTTAATTAATGCAACAGGAAAGGAGAGGTTTCAGCAGAAAAGCTGAAGACAAGCCACTGTTTCATCTGGAAGAAGTAGCTGGAAAATCAACTTTGAACTATGAATAATAAATGAACCATTTATTTGGTCCATGACACACTAACCATCTTCTATCTAATTTGCTAATGCAGCCCACTGCCTAATATCTTTTTTTTTACACCTTATCTTTAAGATTGTCTGAATACAAATAAATGCCAATCAAAGACTTTGAAGTGGGCCTCACTGTTGCAGTTTTATTGGTGTTGGCTTTGTCTTTTGTTGAGCCATGGTGTGAAGTTGTAAGGTTAGACACTGCATGAGAACAGGTAAGGACTCCATGGGATTGGTAGCATTGTTTTCAGGCTATCATAAATGCTATCTAGACCTGTTTAAACAACATGCTCAACTCCAACTCACAAGTCAACTTCTATGTTACTACGTTAGTTGATTTTATTTTATACAAAACACAACTTCCTAAGGGATCCGGTAATAGATTTGCTCTTGAATGACTCACTGCCAATAAAACGGATGTCGCGTCAAACGTTGACTGTGAGAGCTGAAGACTAGCAGGGTCTATGTCTGCTTGAAATGTGATATCAATCCATGTCTACCACAAGAGATGACCATACTGTTTGTCAGCTTTAAAGTTTCATACAGATTTGGTTCCATGAATGATTAGTTGAAACTGTTCACTTCATGTTGAAGTGAACATTTCTCCCTGTGTTTTATCACTTTAACATCCGTCATAATAGAAAAATGTGACATTTTGCTAATAAATTCTCTTCATCCTCCCACTTGTAGGCCACAAGTTTCACAAACATTGACAGAGCACCATCGTGACTGATGCCTTGTTTTCGTCCGATTCTGACATAACTGGTCCATCAAAGTGCACATCAACACTGCACTCCCGAACGACAAGCTGACAATCGCTTCTGCCTGGGTTCATTTCATAGCTATGAGTTCTGAGTGGCACAAGCCTAACGTTCTGTTTGTTTGCTTTGGCTGTGCTTACTGGCATGCAGTCAACATGCAACCATGGCCAAAATAGGACATGTTTTTAGCTAATAACGTTCTGTCTGTGTTCACTGTCGACATTGTTAACGACCATGTGTGTTGCATCAGTGTGCACTACTCCCCACACGTTTTTTGTTTTTTTTACTGCTAACTCGACTCCCTAAACGGTGAAGGTCTTCATACCCAGAGTTCCTCTGCCCTCCACCCAGCCCAGTCCAGACACTGAAACACGCTCTTGACAAAGCCAGGCAGCTGATGGTTTGGCAAACAGGATCAGCCAAATGAATCAGTATGGCAGAGGCCAATTGCATTTCATCCATGTTTTTTCCTTTTCTTTTTACCCTTCAGTATGATACAAGAATATCCGACCCAGGCAAACACATGTGTTTTTGCTCGTAGATACTTAGTAAGGCATTCAAGTGTCACATCCAAGTATGCATCACGGCTATACTCCCTGAAGCTAAACTTACATGTACTCATGTTGATTAAATCAAAGACCAAGGCTGGTCGTTTTAAAGTGGCTATGGTGCGTTTTAACATTGAAAGCTGTGTTGTGAAAGCCAACAGTAATAGACAGATTAAATGGATGCTTTGAGTCTCACCTTCTGTGAGCCAGGTTTCCTGGAGTTGGCTTAAATCCTGAAAGAGTTCTGGAAGAAAAAAAAAAAAAAGAGAGAAAACGCCATGAATACAAGAGTGGTTACATCTATGACATAATATCGCCTGTGGTTAAATATGCAGGTTACCTCAAGTTTGGACATAATGTGATTTTCTTAGCAAAATAGTTATTGGAATAGACTGTCTAAACCAATGTAACGTAAAAAGGGACTTGAGGTAAATTTTTGTACTTCACCTTCAGATTCCTGAGGGGGCAATTCTGTTTCCATGTATTTCCTTTTTGCCGCCATCAACAGTCTATTTAGGGGCCCATCTCCTTGCGACTTCTACAAAAACAACAGAAATATTGCAAAGGTTGGAAAACACAACAACCAATCAACACAAAACACATTCAGACAGGTTTCTGTAAGCTTGCATGACTTCATCACATACAGCCTAGTATTACTACAATGCAATGACTTGTTTAGGAAGGTTGTATTCTATTAGTATCAATAGGTCATATTAACCTTAGTCTCTGTAGAGTGTCTTTTTTAATCATACCTCAACTCAGTTCAAATGATTCAAAACCACTTTGAACAAAATGACAAAGTGAGTGCACACATTAGGGCTAAACACAACAAAACAACACAGCTTCTTTCCCAGAAGAGCCAAAGAGACAATGTTGGAAAAACAGAGAGCTTCTATTTGCACCCTCCAATAGTAGTTACCATTTGGTCATACTGTCATCCTGTTCGATCAACGTGTTTTCTACTGGTCTAAAGAGTTGACCAACGCTGTAAAATGTACACTTTACAATACTTTACTATAGTATTTCCATTGCGTGCTACTCTTAAAGTAGTTGCGGATCTAATTGAAAATAAGTTCTCAATCGCGCACACAGTTCAACAAAAATCGTGCAAGAGGAAAAGCCCGGTAAGCCAAGCCATAAAATAGTGCAAAGCATTTTAAAATTACGTAGCTTTTATCCATACGTACATTTGCTAAAGTGTAAGGCACTTGCTGGTCCAGATATCCATCCATCTTATAATCCATCCGTTAACCGTTTGTGGTCATTTCAGGCTGTGTTGAATGAGATCCACGCAGACTGCAGGGAGAGAGAGGGGGGAGACGAGGCGAGGGGAGAGAGGGGGGACGAGGGGAGGGGAGAGATAGTTGTGAATGGAGCTGCGAGAAAAGCTGCATACATAATGAGCTCCATTCACAAAAAATGCAGAAGGGAAGCGATGGCAAAGCTGTTACCCCTCCTGCCACCTCTACCACTGCATACAGTCTGCAGACATAACCTAATACCATTATTTTATATATATATATATATATATATATATATATATATACCTATATTGTAGGTATAAAACACAACGCAGTTTTTTTTGGCTTAAAGTTAGGCTAAAGTTTCATCGATGGTTTGAAAATGCTTGAAATAAACTATGCTTATTCAAACAATAACGCTTTTTATATATATAAAAAAGGCTACAGTAGGCCAACATAGAAATAATTTAATGCTTCTTTTTTAACTGAGGTCAACATGAAAAAACTTGATTCACCTCAAGAGGAAGAGGAAGTGTGGAGACTTTGAAAAGAAACAGATGTTTCGTCTCAACTGTCTGAGAGACCCGCGACAAAATAACTGTTAAGCCTATCTTGTTTGGCATATTATGAGTGATTTTGAGAAAAGTTAAATATGTCCAAACATCATGAGCAAAGGCATGATATCGCTGAATTAAGACGATATCCGTATTTCTACCAGACTTGCTGTTGTTATTTCGAAATAATCAGGATTGGCTCTCTTACTCTCTCACGAGCTCGGCCAGAGAAGTTTGTGATTGGTGGATTTCCTCTTTCAAGAGCTCGAATTTCTGCCTTTGTCCTAATGAATGACCTGTCTTATGACTGAAATCTCGGTTTCCCCTTTCAACCAATCAGATGCAAGACTGTCTGGGTCCCTTAGCAACCGTGGGTGGGGTTTGAAATGAAGCACCAATAGGAGCTTGAGCCTCTGTGAGCTTTATTCTAGATTTCCAGTTGTTTTTCATTCACAAAAAAGGGAGACTGAGGGAGATGGGGGTGGGGGCGGTAGAAAAAACATCCATTCATAAAAAACCTGCCCTAGCATGAATGTCTGGACTTGTTTTCCTTCTCCTGACCAGACATACTCAAAGAAGTGTGTTTACTTTATTACTTTCCCCCTCTTTTAGCAATGGCTGACGACATGTTACATGTCCTTTTTAACTAGAGAGATTTTCTATTTTGCTTGAGGACTGAAATTGTGGTAAAATAACGGAGAGAAAAAAAACATGTTCAAAACACTTTAAATGTTTCTTAATCACATCCAGGTATCATTTCCCCCACTGAGGGAATATCATCTATTTCAGCCGCTGTTTTCAGGTGCCAAATATTATTTTTTCATGCTTTTATTTTGGGGCCAAAGAAAAACAGGGACTACTTTCTGAAATCTCCCTCTCTCACATTCAGCATGTTTTTGCAACGTGTTGATAAGGTATGATTTTGCCACGAGACATCTGGGTGTGTGTTTACCAAGGCATCCAGGGCGGAACCCTTCCTTTTTAAGGGCCAGCTGCTTCACAACAAGACTCTTTTAGGGCCTTAAATACAAGCACATTCTCTCTGCACTATTGTATAATTTTTTTGTGTCATCACAAAATGTATAAGAAATCGTTTTGTTTAAAAAAATAAATAAAAACATTCGCCAGATAAACACATAGATTCTGAAATGGACTCCAGTGTGAGGGAGCTGTCTGTGGTACATCCTGTAGCTGAGACAGGCTTTTAAGCTCTTAATCAAATTGGGTTGCACAATATTCACTGTGGATCTATGTTGCTTCACCTCAAACACATACATGCAACAGCAGCCATCTTCAGCTGTCTCAGTCTGAGCGCTGTGTCAGCAAACTACAGAGAACTTAGCAAGACGGAGAATGAGAGAGAGGGAGAGAGAGAGAGAGAGAGAGAGAGAGAGAGAGGGGGGAGAGAGGGAGAGAGAGGGAGGGAGAGAGGGGGAGAGAGAGAGGGGGAGACAGCATTGTGTGGGAGGCTGTAGAAAGGGGCCTGCTCGATTGAGAGTGCTTATTGATCAAAGTGAGCTGCGTTCACAGGATAAAATGTTACTCGTGATCTCGTTCTGTCCTATAGATGTGGCCAGATATAGCTGGTTAGCAAGGCGCAGCGCTGAAAATGTAAATGGGAAAAAAAGAAATTTAAATGAATAAAGAGACATGTAATCAAAAAAGGAAAGAGAGAGAGAGAAAAGGAGAACAAATCTTTATAAGGTGAAAAGATACACAAGATCTAGTGAGAGAAGAGCTGAGGATCAAAGAAAGAATGAAATAGAGACAGAGAGCGAGAGAAAGAACAAAGAGAGAGAGAGAGAGAGAGGACAGTGATATCTTTCTAAGGGTGGGGGGATGGTAAGGTGTGGAAGGCTCGTCCACAACACCTCAGTCCCCCCCCCCCCCACTCCTCCTTCTTCCTCTCTCTGAAGCTCCATCAGTGAACAGGCCTTCCTCTTCTCTTTGCTTCTGATAAGGCAGATGGTGACTGATAAAGTCCAACATCTTTCTGACAACACAAGGACGTCCCAGTCAGGGTCTCACTTACTGGAAAAGTATAGATATATACGCTAAAACAGGATTCAAGAAAAACACCTTTTAATATGCAGCATTTTTTTAATCTGAGTTTTTCCTCGTGTACCAAAATGTTTTTCCACAAAAGAAAATCTCCGAACTGTAGCTTACTTTTCTGACCGGGTCAAACATTGTTTCTTTCAGCTGCAACCCCCCCACCCGCTCTTTCCTTCCCACATGTGTCCACCTATTTGTTTTTGAATTGTATTTAAAAGACAGCTTGGGTAGTGGAGGTGTTCTAGTCCCCCACAGGGAATGTAATGAGCTTCCATTCCAGGGCTAAGCTGTGTCTGACCAGACAAAGCCAAACCTCTGCAGAACCAAGCACTGTGAGCTTACACAAACACCCACAGCAATCTTCTACCCCCCCTCCTCCCCTTTATTATAATATCACTTCAATGGACAACATGTGCCTGTAATCATGGTTCAGGAAAATGATCCTTTACAGTTATATCTGAATCAGTATAACATCGACTAGCGGCTGATTCCCAGGCAAAGCAACCAGATGAATTGCGAAATGACGCTTTTCAAATGGGATTCCACTTATGTTTTAGCCATGAATCTACCATTGGCTGAAATCTACTGGTGTGACCCTTACATTGCATCCATAGGGGTGGGCGGTGGGGGGAGGGGGGTGCGGGGGGGTCTGTGTGGGCCATTTAAACAAACAGGACATGCTCTCAGGCGGAGGGCTGGGGCCAGACAAGACAGGGAGCCGGGCTTGTTTGGAGTGGGGATGGCCGCTCGAGGAAAGGGCTCCTGCTCTCATGTGCCACGTGAACTGGAAGATGATTGCCAGTGCAAACAGCTCTCATGTGAAACCAGACAATGTGTGTGAGAGAAAGATGGAGTGTGCGTGGACGTGTGTGTGTGTGAGAGACGAAGTGCGTGCGTGCTTGTGCGACTTTTTGTCTCTGAGTGTCTCCAGACACAACATTTTCAAGTGAAATCCAAAAAAAAAGATGGTTCCTGCGTGTTCGGCTACCAATTTATCTCACATCCTTTTCGTACCAGGCTGCCAAATGTGACTCCAGATTGTGGGCTGCCCTATGTCCTGCCTGAGGAAAATGCGACATGCCGGATTTGAATCCACAAAAACTTCCGCCATCTTCCTGGAAAGCAAACAACAGCTACCTGGAAATAACCTCAGACAAAGCAAAGCCATGCTTACCACAAACAAAAAAATGAAATGTGTAAAAAAGATGAATTTACGTTTGTAGCAGTAGCAGTACTGTTTGGAAAACCCTACCCTTGGGAATGATTCAACTGTTTACAACTGCTCTGTGTCTCCCCATCTTTAAACTGACAGACACTTGTTCTGTTATGAGCACACCTGAATAGCAAACATATTTGACCCCAAGCACAGATGGTAGCCGATAATGATTTGCAACGCACTTTCACCAGCCTGAACATCGCTGTAAAGTGCGCTGACTTATATGCCCTGGCTCAGGGTTTGTGCCTGGGATCTCGACTGCCTGCTGCTTTTAGACCGCGACGCGAGTGATTTTCCCACCTCCTCCTCTGTGGAATGCCTGGCAGGGCGCTTCACCCTGGGCCCGGATGGCACCAGCACCAGCCTCCTCCGCGGCAGCAGGTGAGCCGGAGGAGAGCGCTGGTCTGTGTCTCTGCGTGTGTTGCGATTACAATTATTCATTTAGCAGATGCTTTTATCCAAGTACAGGGACATTCTCCCTTAGGGAAGTAGGGTGAAGTGCCTTGCCCGAGGACACAACGTCACATAGCCACAGCCGTGGTTCGAACTCACAAACTTCCGCTCACGAGGCCAACGCCTTAACCCGCTGAGCCATCTGACTCTTCTGTGTTGGTTGTAACAAGCATCATGTACAGCGCGCACAGGTTCTAGCGGGCTTGCGTACGTGACTACATGTTCGCGTTTCGATACTCACGAGTGTTAATGCTTCGGTGAATGATTTAACATGGATGTCTGTGCGTTCAGTCAGGGCTGACTTTCTGCCCCGTCCTGCGTGTGCGTGCGCGTGTGCGCTCTGGAAGCACCAGAGACCTCGCTATTCATTCCCTCAGGACATAGCACCGTTGCTGGGATGCCTGCTTGTGTAAAGGCACAGGCCGGAAATGTCACTGTTGGCATCTGAGGAGGTCCAGCGCGCCAACCCAAGTGTGCCCCCAGCACCTGCGTGGCCCTGGCTCCCAGACACACACACACACACACACTGGCTCACTTGTTTGTCCACCGACTATTCCACGCCAAAGTCAGCCTGTCTGGCCCTGCTCAATCCAGTGAAAGATCAATCAGGTGAACACAAAAGAGCTTGCGTTTACGGGAGGGTGCTTTTCAGCGGGTTTCTGATGCTGGGGAGAAAGCCCCACACAGCTGCATTGGCGCAGCTGAAGACTCAGTTAGCCAGAAAGCAACGCTCCCCCCTCCAACTACCCTCTCCCCACCCACCCAACCACCCTCCCCCACCTTCCCTGATTCACATGTAGGCTGCTCCCCTGGTTCCTCCAGGCTAGAGGGTACAGGGGGAGACCCCTACACTGAGCGGCTGGGGAGTCGGTGTTTGGTGCTGAAAACAGGATCGCTCCAACAAGGAAGAACAGAGAAGCCTTGTTGCTGTCTTGTAGCCGGACAGGAGGGGTTTTGTGTCAACTCTCTATTGTTTTTGCGACAGGCTCGCGGACGTATCCATTTATACCCTGTTTTCCACTTCATTTCCATGCTAATTTGAGGACAAAACTCGAATCCTATATGCGTCAGCTATAAGGAGCCAGCTGTAGCATTGAAGGCAGGGGAAAACCAACGAGGTTGGCCTTGGGGCAAGGGGGCGGGATTCATCACAACCGTCTCAGTCATATCAAAGGGCACACATAGATGATAGCAGGGTTTGGCTCATAGTTCGAAGGATGTTTAGTATGAATGTGGAACACTTGGAACGAATCCATTCCAACGTGGAGAGTTCAAAGCTACGCCAGTAACTCTCTCACAGGACAACGTTCTGGAGTTTTGAACCATATTGCTTTGTTTTCACAAGAAAGCCTTTCTAATTCAGCCAGATTCCATGTGGCAATTAGATTGTAATCTTTGTAAATTCTGGGGTTGTAAACAACGCCCCCCGGATCTTCCATCACAACAACACAGTGAGGCACCAACACAGGTGGGCGGCGTGTTGAGTTTGTCCAGTATTGGGGTGACAAAGATAAGACAAAGGTCACTTAGCTTAACCGCAGGTTTACCGAAACAAAACACGGATCACATCTCAAGATATCAAATATCATATCTATTTATATATGTATGTATGTATGTATGTATATAAGTATATTCATATCGTAGTTTCTCACAACATGGAATCCCTCTTAAGGCAGACACACAAATCTCACGCACACACTCATACACAATGGTTGTGAGGTTCGAATGACCATATTTAGTAACTAACTCCTATACTTAGTTTGATGGGCTTCGTAATCAGCTACGCGTGTTGATATATAAAAAGTACCGCTACGTTGACATGCTTTATCTCGGCTGGACCGCATGTACCATACATCTTGCCGTCGGAACTTTCTAAGAATCTGCCAGCGATGCACACGTGCGCGCACACACACCCTCCAGATTAAGGTGACCTTTCACACCTGTAAATTCTATCTGATAGGCCACATGTAAAGAATGCCAGCCGCTCCTTCTCCCTCTTTGAAGTGTGTGGGCAGGGGCTGCATACCCCTGGCACGGGGTCCGAGCTGTGCCATCTGGACATCCACAGGGTCCTGGTATGTCCACGGATGGCCTTTGTGATGAGGCTGGCATGTGGTAGATCAGGAATGGCGAGGACACGAGTTAGAGGCGTTAACACAGGTGATGTACCCGGGGGGGGGGGGAGGGGAAATGTCATGGGGTTAATATGGTGTCGCCTTTATGAATACTGTTCTCTGGGAGAACAGGGTGGCTCTCTCTCTCTCTCTCTCTCTCTCTCTCTCTCTCTCTCGCTCTTCCTCACTCTCTCTCTCTCTCTCGCTCTTCCTCTCTCTCTCTCTCTCTCGCTCTTCCTCACTCTCTCTCTTTCTCTCTCTCTCTCTCTCTCTCTCTCTCTCTCTCTCTCTCTGGCTCTCTCAACCAGTGGTTAAACGTTGCTTCGGTTGGCACTCTGGCTTTCCTTTGAATGTTTTTTTAAGATATTTTTTTTTTACCCAAGTATTTTACTCATCCAAGACATTCATTCAAAGAAAGTTACCTTGAAGACATTTATCTGTTACTTCCCATCTGTGTGACTTGAGCAAAGTTTTCGGTTTGATTCCAGTGCTAAGCGACAAAGACTTCTTTGACTTTACCGCACGATCACGGTACGTCACCGTTAAATTTGTTTTCGTTAAATAAATAATGACATGACATCATGTTGTTGTTGTGGTTGTAGAGTCCTCATCATTACACAACCCATCGAGGATAACAGGGCGTTCGGATGTGGGCCTTGGCTCAGCCTCTCAGCCTCGCCCCCTCTACTCAGCCTCTATTTGCTGTGTTCAGGTACAGAGGCACTGATGTCAGTCTTCGGCCTCACGTCAGGCGATGAAGTCAGTGGTGTTTGAAGGAGTGAGATCATTTTTCCATTGACTGCAGAGTGGGGCAGTGTAAGGGACACCTTTGGCAATCAGGGAGATGTTGTGGGTCCGCTCCTGGGCATTAGAGAGCCCAGAGCAGGTCGGCTAATGTTTTCTCACCAACATTTCAGCACAACAATTCCTCATCCCAGGACAGAATACACAATCGCAGACTCACACACACGAGCGCAAAGTGTGCACATGCGTACATCTTTATTGTTTAGAGACAAGCAGTTAGTCATATGTGGTTTACTCACTTTAATCTCTCTGCTTCACTGAGTGGCATGACACACACTCACACACACACACACACACACACACAGATATCATGCACGCTTGAATCTCACTCATGCACAAACACACAAATCTCACGCACGCACTCACACACACCCTCCCTCTACCAGCGTACCCATCCCACCATGACATCAGCCCATCCTGGGTTACACAGCCTCCTGAGTGTCCTGATGGCAAAGATAAGGCAGGAAAGTCACTGATTAGCTGGGAATCTCGTTACACAGGGAGCAATAGATCCCTCCCTTCCTCTCCGCTCTCCCCTGCTTCTCCTGCCTTGACACCAGCACGAGCAGAGCCAGAGAGAGGTGGAAAAAGAGAGGGAGAGAGAGGCAGGTAGAGCTAGAGAAAGACAAGGAGAGAGCGAGAGGGAGACAGGGAGAAAGACAAAGGAAAGAGAAAGGGAGACAGGGAGAGAGAAAGACAAGGAGAGAGAGAGGGAGACAGGGAGAGAGAAAGACAAGGAGAGAAAGAGGGAGACAGGGAGAGAGAGAAAGACAAAGGAGAGAGAGAGAGAGACAGGGAGAGAGAAAGACAAGGAGAGAGAGAGGGAGACAGGGAGAGAGAGAAAGACAAAGGAGAGAGAGATAGACAGGGAGAGAGAAAGACAAGGAGAGAGAGAGGGAGACAGTGAGAGAGAAAGACAAGGAGAGGGAGTATATGAGTGGGAGAGAGTTAGAGAAAGAGAAGGAGGGAGACAGAGAGGAAGAGAGAGAAAGACAGGAGAGAGGTGAGAGAAGTGAGAGAGAGAGAGATGTAGAGAAAGAGGAGAGAGAAAGACATGGACAGAAAGAGAGTACCAGGTGAGCGAAAACCACAGGAAAGCACCTCCACCCATGACACTGATGATCACCGATAGGAGGAGATAGCGGCCATAAAAGAAGGACATAGAAATGATGTATCTTCAACATTACCTGCTCCTGACCCTGTCCAACACCACTTTTTAAAACGCATTACCTGATTCTGACCCTGTCCTACACTTACTTAGTAAAACACGCGCGCCCGACATTGACGTAAGGCTTGGCCGGATGTTGGTGGGGGCGCTGTTGTTGTACCGGTGTGTTGGGCCTTTTGTCCGTGGAACAAGGGGAGAGAACGCATGCTTGAAGGAGCCCCCTTTAAGACTCAATCACTCCTTTGGTGGAGCCCACTGACCCAGAAAATAGGGTCCACAGCAGAGGAAATGATAGCCAGTAATCACCTGACTGTGAACACCACCAGAGGAATGCGGGCAAACCGAACCAGGAGAGACACATTAAAACAGTATGTGATGAGAGATTGAACTTTTTTTTTCTTCTTTTTTTTTTTTCTTCTCTTCATTCACTCGTGAAAATGGCATAAACATCTCCTCTCGTCTGCCACAAGCAACAACGGATCGCCAGCGATTTCGGAGAGGCGATTGACAACCTCGTCGGCACGGTACCTGCGCTCTCAGGGTTTTGTCATGTCACTAAAGCTGTTGGTTTGCTATGTTCCCACGCATTCCAGTCAGACACTCGTGAAAGGCTATCACCCTGAGCTTTAAGTGTGTGTATATCATGTGTCTTTTAACCTTCTCATGGGTGCTTGATTGAGATCACAGATATCAGAGATACTAGCGCACGAGTCTCCCCCCACCCCCCCCACCCCCCCACCCCCCCACCCCCCCCACCCCCCCACCCCCCTTACTGCTGCACGAGGTCGAGAGAGGAATCATCCAAGTGGTCGGTCAGAGAGCGTGAGGGATTAAAGCGTGTCCCACCGAACCCTCGTCCAATCCAAGCCCCCCACCCCCCCCCCCTCCCCCCACCCCCCCCTCCCTGACTGCCAAGAGTGTTCAGATCAGAGCTCTCTTGAGGACGCTGAGATGAGAACCGCTGTAAGCCCCCGGGGGCGAGCCATGCTACCCTGAGACGCACCGTTCACTGATACGGGCGGAGTCTGGAGAACGAAAACATTTTCCCTGCGCTATCCGGTTACACATGCCATTGCATAATCATATGCAGCTTTAAAGAGGTCATTCATGCCCTGCCGCATTCACGCAGCGCTGAAGACAACCTGTGACGCCCAGACAGCCCTCTCCCTGGCATCTAAATGGGGCGCCTTTCAGATACCCACCGTAACTTTTATCGGATTGCATGGTAATTCTTCTCAATTCTTAATGCTGAGGGTTTTGAAACGATAAAACTACCTTAGCAATAAATAAATAAAATATCTGGAAAAAAAACTAACCTCTGGCAATTAAACCTTCTAACCCGCCGCGTGTGATTGGTGCACTGTCGCACCAGGCAGAAATAAATCATGCCACGCGAGGCCTGACCCCCCCCCCCCCCCCTCCCCACCCCCTTTGGACACCGGAAAGAGGCTCGCGATGATTAAAGGCACGTGCGTCGTCTTTGTCGCACGCGGGGTGAGTAGGATGCTCTTACTGTAAATCACAATCCATCTCCGAGCACCGAAAACAAACAGCGGTGGCACGATAAGGGTCACAATAAGAGGAGGAGGTCCGCGTTTGGAAAGGAAACGATAAGTGAAACACACACACGGATAAATAATGTCCGACGGTCTAGTATCTAGTTTGCGTCCCTGTCCGAGGATTGCAACTAATAACAGATGTTTCAGTGAGTCAGCTGAGACCAGGAGATAAGCTTTATGGAGGGTCTTTCACTCAGCAAAGTGACGTGGGGGCTTCAATAAAAACCTGGAGGGGTGTTTGTCGAAAGTAAATACTTTGGCGCCACATGACGTGCGCATTAAGGGCTGTTAGAAGTCATGTTTGCGGTGCAGAAGTCAGAAGTGTGCGCGTTTATAGTCGTTTTGTTCCGTTGAAATAAAACATTTCCACGGTATCGATCATTTGGATATTTCTTTTAAGACCAGCAAATTGGGAAAAGACCGTTTGTCCTTTCTTAAGACCTTCCCGAGGGTTCATTTGGTTGTCAAAGACGCCACCATGTGGCCACTTAAAGGACTGTTTCTATAAAAATAAATATAATATCAAACATTATCAGATAATTGTACTATTCCGGAAAAAAAAAGACAATGAAACAATACTGAAAAGTATAAGTGGTGAGAGAATTCAGAGAGAAGTGTACTTGGATGATTACAAAACATAACATTATTTAATCATACATCATACAAACATTATTAAGTCAATAGGGTTGTATCTCCCAACTATAATTCCCCTGACCTTTTTTATCTCAAGATCCGTATATACTGTATCCCAGCACTCTTATTTTACTCCCAGCCTTTACCCCTTGTGTGCATTTACTTATTTTACCCATATTCCTTTATTCCTGTGTGCACTCTTCTACTCTTTTACCTCACACCCTTACCCCTGTGTGCTTTGACGAGACTGTGTGCCGTTGTTGCTAAAGAGTTTCCCCTCTGGGATTAATAAAGTAATCTGAATCTGAATAACAGCCGCTTTTATTTTAAGTCGCAGTTTTTGTATCGTGAGCATCCAACTCAATACAAACACCAGATGGCAGACATGGTCTAGAAAAAAAACAACAAGTCTGAGGTCGACCTATGAACTAACAGAGTAAACATGTTTCAAGTCATATGTATATTAACAAATGATCCAGTTCTGTTTCCTGATAGTAAGGATGCATTCCCCAAAAAACAAACCCAAAAATCACGCCAATGTGGTTTCAGTGAACCCCTTTCCTGACTGTACAAGAGTTAACTGTGCGTAGGCGTCAGTAAGACGCGGACAGAGGACTTGAGGCATCAGATCAGATGAATCTGAAGTGACATGTGCGGTGGCAGGGTCAGGTGACCTTGATGAATATTCACACACGGCTGTACGGTAGCTCAGGGCTGCTTGCCGCCTGCTGCTTGCCGCCTGCTCCAGAGGACCAGCCCAGCAGTCGCACGCAGGCACGGTGCCTCCCTGCGCTCGCCACAGCACGCGGCTGTATTTCAATCTTTCACCAGCTCGACTGGCGGTGGAAACCCAGAGAGGCCAGTCATGATGTCAGTTTTCCAAAGGCTATCAGTACCAATTAGCTCAGCGTACGCAAACACGCGCAGACACGCGCACATACACACCGTGATTAAGAAATGAGCTTGCGTAAACAGAGTAACGCGATAGCTTAAAGCCGCGTTTAGACAGGGGGTAGCGAAATAAACATTTGCCTTACTGCGTTTGTCATGTCTATATAACTGCCCCCCCCCCCCACCCCCCCCACACACGCACACACACACACACACGCTCCCCTCCCCCCTTTCATGTCCTCTCTCGTCTATTCCTTGTCTCCTGCTCCTACTGAGGAGACGTGGAGCTGGAAAGATGAATGAAACGTTGGCTGGTCTGAAACCCATGCTGTTGGAGATGACTGTGAGGGTGCTGGGCTGACAGGTAATAATGGAAGCCTTCTTGGACCTGAACCCCCAGGTTTCGGTAACCCCGAGCCCCCTCTCTCTCTCTCCCCCACCCCCCTTCTCTTCCTCCAGGAGAGGGCTCTGGGTCTAGCGGTGTAGAATAACATGGGGCAGGCCTGCTGTCTCGTCCCCGCTGACAGATTCTGTATTTCATCTCGGCTGTTCGTTGAGGCCTGGAACTTTTTTGAAGGCTACATTTGATTCCATCAATAACTTGAATGCTCCAGGCTGAGAGCCACAGTGAAAGGATGGAGTCTCCAAAGCCAGCAACACTATCTGAGCAGCAGTCAAATGCTGATCCCCGTCAAATAAACCCCATGGTTTGTGCAGTGGTAGAAATTTAAGAGGTGTGCCGTTGTGTGTGTTCGTCCTATTTGCTCAAATAAATGAATAAATGTTTGTGACTGATGAATTGGCGGATAGATGCGCGCTGCCAGAATCTGGCTGCATTTGACCTGCCTGGGAATCAATAAAGGCTCGTCTTATCTTGACATCAGCTGGTGTGTTGTGATCCTATAACCGAGAACCAGTCAGGTGGTGGGCGTTTGCAATGGACTACCTGGAGTTGGAAGTTCCGCTGAATTACAGGCACCATAAGGGTACCAGAGGAACGCTTGAACAGAGCGGTTCTCAGGTTTACATGTGCTGCCGCTGCTCTGTCAGTGTGTTTGTTCTGGGCAGGAATGCTGATTTACGAGCGCGTGCGACCGTTGCAGATGTGGGACCGGACAGCAAGTGTTTTGGCATCTCCGCCCGGTATGAGTGCACCCTCCCTCCACTCCCACTCTCCCTCCACCCCCACCCTTCCTCCCCGCCCCCTCCCCCTGGCCCCTCCCCCCCCCCCCCCCATCCCCCCCCCCCCCCCCATCCCTCAGCAGCATCCCCGCTGGGCCGGGCCTGTT